>NW_018922799.1:0-11030 GCF_002207925.1 Prunus avium
TACAAGGTGATTATTAGTTACAAACAATGCACAAGACATGGAGGGAAACATGGAGAGTTTCCATCCCTAAAACAAGGAAGATGAAAACAAGGAAAAGTAACAAGGTGGTAGACAAGCCATTTAGGGATGCCTATGTTTTGTCTTTGTCTTTACTAACATCATCAGCGCTTTGGATTGTGCACATGTTTAATGGGCTCTGCTAGCAGCTTGTTCTAGTTCGTCTAATTACATTTTGTTTCTGCACTTATAACTCATAGAATTTTCTTTTTCACTCGCATTTTGATTGCCTCATTTTAAATATACGTACCGTGCCTAGTTATATAGTGATTGCTCGATGTTTATCAATGGTCAAGTTAGAAGCTTAGGTAAGTTCAGGAAAGAATCTGGGTCCCCTGCATTTATCATCAACTCTCCTTTCTATTTTGACATCTTTGGCCTCCGTCTTCTAGAGGCTTTGCTTTGTAATTTCTATTCTCCGCATCAACAAAACAAAACTCTCATTTTCCTTTTGTATTCTTAATTGAAATTTGAAAAAGAGATAACAGGGGCTAGCCAAGAGAAAATATCTTTGACTTGCTGATCATGTGGTCTCAGTGTGTAGAAAACCTTCCTCTCCCATCTTTTATAAAAAAATTAAAAAAATTGAAATAAAGAACCAGCCCAATAATGTTATCAAACATGTTCTTACCAATCTAATATTTAGAGTTTTTTTTTATATATACAAATGATATTCTACTTTAATTTAATCTAAACTATATGGAGGGGATTCGAACTCAAGTGCAAAGCGGGGAGCACAATCGCTCTAGCCAACTTGGTTAAGCCAAACTAGATGAATAGTTTTTTTTTTATATATTTTAAAAATGCAGGCATTCAACAAACGGAGTGGAGATTAATGTCATTAAACCAAATGGTGATCTATAATTAGAGTTTAATCATCACATTAGAAATAAAATTCTTCAACAACATTCTTAAGTGTGTTAATCACATCAAGTAGTTAACATGAATTATACTTTTGGTCCGTATAGTTTTGCTAATTTTAACTTAGACACGTCACACATGTATTTAAGAAAGTTGCAATCATACTCTTAGTTTAATTAAGTTTATAATTAAGGATAAAAAATTTAAAAAAAAACACTCAACTCAACAAAACATGTAATGAAAACTAGCGGCAGCAACGCGGCATCTTACGATTGGTCTGTCAAGAAGTCAAAGCACACACCTCAGCTCAATCAATATCTCTCTATCTCTCTCTCACCGTCTCTGTCAAGCCTGTCTTCCTCGGAGACTCGTGGCGAGAAATTAAGAAAGAAGAAGAAGAAGAGGAAGAAACTGCGTCAGCTAAGAAACACACAGGAACCCCAGAGATTCAATCGATTTCTAGAATTTCATGTTTCACTCACCTCAAATGGTGAAGAAACGAGTCCCAGAATGGCTCAACAGCTCGCTCTGGTCTTCCACGCCTTCTCCTTCTCTCGACGAGGATCGCGTTCAACCCTACACCTCCAAGCCCACCGCCACCACCACAATCACCAGTTCTTCTTCTACCTCTGACTACGAGCCACCGTCCATGGTTGACCCACCAATCCCTGTGCCCCCTCCCAAACCCACCAGGGAAGACAAGCCTCCTCCGCAGCCCCAATCCACAGATTCACTCCCCGATCACGAAGACAAGAACAACACCACTCCTTCCCCCGAAGACATCTCCAGACAGGCTCAGCTCTTGGTCGAGGTTAGCTTTTCTTTCTCTCTCTCTCTCTCTCTCTCTGCATGTAGAGATGTTGAATGCTGGTGTTTTTTTTTAATTTTTTTAATTTTGTGTTTGTAGCTATCGAGAAAGACGATTAATTTGCGCGAATTGCGGAGAATTGCTTCCCAGGGCATACCAGATGGTGCCGGCATACGTTCTACTGTGTGGAAGGTGATCATGATTCGTTTTTGTATTTGATTTCATTTTGTGTTAATGTTGTGTTTGTTTCTAGAGAAAATGCGGTAATAGTTTTAGCTTATTATGGATAGAATGATAATTTGAGGACCTCAAAAGTTACTGGACTAGCCAATAGAGCTTGACAGTGTGAATAAAGTGTGCAATTTTGAGTTTTCTTGTTGCATTCGAGGGACTTGGTTTAATTTTAAGCGTCGATAATTATTGCTTGCAGCTTTTACTTGGATATCTACCACCAGATCGGGGGCTTTGGTCATCTGAGTTAGCTAAAAAGAGGTCACAGTACAAGCATTTTAAAGATGAGCTTTTGATGAATCCTGTAAGTCATGTTTACTGTTTTCTCTTTCCATTTTTATGTTCATGTTTGGGATTTGAAGATGAAACTGAAAAAACTAGACTAATTATACAGGGTATAAGAACAGCACAGTTTGTTTTGATTTGAAGGACTTCTGCTAACTATTTTCTTTAATGGGCTAACGCTGTTCTCAAAATTTGCTACAAGTTTTAGTCACAATTGTTCAAATCTATGGAGATTTTGAAGAGCAAATAAATTGATGCCATTGAATGATCGGCTGGTAATGCTGATAGTGCAAAGAGTGTTAGCAGACATTTTGTATAGGAAAGAATAGCTCATTAATTTTTATTCCTGAAAATTGAGCGGAGGGTAACCCACAAAATTTTTCAGTAGATGTTCCAGCCTTTTCATCCAGTTTAGCGATGCAGTTATCTTCACTTCTCCTTGTAGTGTTTCATATTGCATGTTGGTCGACAGCTTTAGCCAGCTTCATAGGGTTTAAATGAAAAGTTAAGATAAAGTGAAAAATGAAAGGTTGGCACAATATGCTTATGTGATTCGTGCATTTTTGCATTTCTTAACTTCTGTTAAAGTATGAGTTTCTGAATGTTTCCTTTGGCTAGTCAGTCAGAAATCACAAGGAAGATGGATAACTGTACAAATTGTGACACTGATGAATCAAAAGGTCAAAGCAAAGGGTTGCTATCAAGATCAGAAATAACTCATGGCGAGCATCCATTGAGTCTTGGGCAGTCCAGCGTCTGGAATCAGTTCTTCCAGGTAATTGCTGGGTGAAATTACTTGCTTAACTTATTTAAGGCCCATAGTTGATGCTTTGTTAAATTCTTCCTTAACTCAACTAAGATTTTTTTAAAGAGAAAAAAATAAAATAAAAAGTGGACCCCCATAAACTAAATAAATCCTGTTTCAAACTACTTTGCTCTTCAACACCAACTCTTCTTTTACCACTGGAATTTATCAAAGATCATATTTCGCAATGCATCCTTAAAAGTCATGCCTTACCTAATTAGTTCCGATGTACTGTGATTTTTTATTTACTTTGTTGCTCTGGAACACTCCTTCAGCCAGATAAACACAAGACACAGTTGTGATGCAATACAACATCTTCACTCTTAGAAAGAAGAATTCTCCCCTTTGAAAATATTAGTTCCTTGTCCTGTTGTATCATTATAGAATGGTGGTAGCAGTTTCTGGCGCAAAACCTTCTTATGAAATATCTAACTCAAACTTTTGATCATGTAGGACACAGAGATCATAGAGCAGATTGACCGAGATGTAAAGCGTACTCATCCAGACTTGCACTTTTTCTCTGGGGACTCTTCAGATGCTAAATCCAATCAGGTTTGCGCTTGATCCTTGGTTCAAACTATGGTACAAGCAATCTGTAAGATTTGCCAAATACTAGAAATTTGGCTGACTTAAATGTATATAACAATTTCAGGATGCTTTGAAGAACATCCTGATTGTATTTGCCAAGCTAAATCCCGGTATAAGATATGTTCAAGGGATGAACGAACTTTTGGCACCACTGTTCTATGTATTCAAAACTGATCCAAATGAGGAAGATGCGGTAAGAATGCCATATATTTTTTGTATTCTATTTCAACTTTTTCTATAAAAATTTAATCTAGAAGCTGTCTTCAGATTTTGATGTTTGTATTCGGACCATAAGATGTTCTTATATGTTATCTGAATGTGAGGTTCAAAATTTAGGTGCTCTGCTGTAGTAGGGAGCTGGTGTTGACTTTCTGATTGTCCTTAACTTTATTTGAATTGCATGTTCTTCTGGTCAATATCACCATATGATCATGCTTCTTAGGATGTGTAGGCTTAATTATGACCAATAGGGGGTGTTAATCATAACATGCAGAAAAAGAAGGGGCAAATCTTGACCACAACTCACAAGTGGTACAATTTAAGTCACCTGAAAAAAGAATTGAGAGAAATTTGTTACGAAAACTATTCAGCATTGCCTATGTTTTATCTATAACAAAATAAAATGTTTAGTGATTGATTTAGATGTTGGCTTTGAACAAGAAATTGTGTTAATTCTTGAAAAGGGATAACAGTAATGGACACAGTGATATAAATCAGTTTATTGTCATTATGCTTTTTGTGCATTACACTTCTTCACTGCCATTTTATTTATTGTTATTGGTTAATTTTGCTCATTGTTTCCTAATGTCAAGTTTTGTAGGCCTCTGCTGAAGCAGACACATTCTTTTGTTTTGTTGAATTATTGAGTGGCTTCCGGGATCATTTCTGTCAGCAACTTGATAATAGTGTTGTGGGAATTCGTTCCACTATAACAAAATTGTCACAGCTTTTGAAGGAACATGATGAAGAGCTATGGCGTCATCTTGAGATCACAACCAAAGTAAGACATTTTTAACATATATCTTTTTTTATATTACAACCTGATGGTTGAGTAAAATAACTGTAAAATAATATTGAACTGAGTTTTGATGATGGTGAGTAAAAAGAACCTGGTTAAACATATTCTGAAACAAATTTTGTCCGAATAATGATAACAATGTTAACTATAAATTCAGACAAAAGAAGTGTAGATCATAAATCAAATGAAGATAAAAGTAACATTATGACAAGAGAGATAGAGCATTATGTGAGGAGCACTGTAGCACACACTAGATCTTTAAAAATTCACACTAGACTAGACTTCAAGTTTGGCTTTTGCAAACTGTAATGACCAAATTTTCTGATGTGCCCCAATTTTAACTCAATCTGACCTTAAAAATAAATAAACAGAAAACTCAATGGACATGTGGCCTAGTACAACACAAGCCCAATTGAGGCAGGCAGGGGCACAACAGGAACCTGCCTGTGCTAACCACTGTATATTTTACATCTCTACATGCAGTTCTCGTTAGCTTAGCATTCATGATTTGCTAATTCTTTTTAAAATACTATTTAGGTCACAAAAATACTTGGTATAAATGTCTGACTGGGTTCTACTTTAAAATGTCAGGTCAATCCCCAATTTTATGCATTTAGGTGGATCACCCTTCTCTTAACCCAGGAATTCAATTTCGCAGACAGCCTTCACATTTGGGACACACTTTTAAGTGACCCGGAAGGTCCTCAGGTAGTGTTATACGCTTTCTGACTTGACTTTACTTTTGCTTTCAGGGTGTGTTACACCACCCTTTAGATTGTCGGTAATATGCAACTCAGTTCAGATATTAAAACTAATCAGATAGAATTTTTTTGCCTATGGTTTGAGGTTCTGAGGACTAAGTAAGCCTTTGTTGTGTCCAGAAAAGTAGTGCTCTGCACTTTTGGGTTTGCTTTTGGCTTTGTCTTTTGTTTGTTTGTATTTAGGCTAACGACGTAGCTGACTAACAATTGTAGGAAACCCTTCTTCGAGTATGCTGTGCAATGTTGATTCTCATTCGGAGGCGCTTACTAGCAGGTGATTTTACCTCTAATCTCAAACTACTGCAGAACTATCCTCCAACAAACATCAGACATCTGCTGTACGTTGCCAACAAGTTGCGTGTACAATCCCCAGGCTAATTTACCTTACACTGTCATTCCTTTTTCTTTTTTCTCCATTTCGTGATTCGAATGTCCATGTTTGTAAATGACCGGATGTATATGCTCTTAGAGTAACAACTACTAATGCCTTGAATTGATTATCTTTGATAGAATAGACTTCATCTTTTATTTATTTCTCTTTCCCACCAATTCTGGAATGGTGAATTTGTTTACTGAGGGTTATTGTTTCGGAACACTAGTCATACATGTTGATTCGTTGGTTTGACAAATGGATTGCAGTTCTTTAATTATTTTATATAATTCGTTTTAGTTTGGCCCTGTTTGTACTTTGCACATTGTTTATTTGTTCATATGGCTATAAATCCTTCAACCTATTGAATTTTTAGGCTTGGACACGACTGGTAGTCAAGCTAGTAGGACTTTGATTCTGATGTGGCTATATCGATAATGGGTAGAACAAAAGAATATTGGGGAGGACAAGGGAATAAGAATAACTAGTAGACGAATTTGATAAAAACATGAGATGCCTTGTCTGAATCTCATTAGAGAAAGGAAAATAGAAGAAAACGAAGATCATGCTAGTTCATTACTAATACTTTACGTTCTTACAGAAATGGACAGCACAGCTTCAACAGCTGGGCAATTTTCAAATGTATTTGCAGACGAGCCTATTTAAGTATTAATGTACCATCTTTCCTCCTGTTACGAGGAATTGAATTTGAACCGGGGAAGGGTATTCTGGAGTAATTTTTCGGATATCCTATGTGCATGACATGAATTTCGTTCTCATATTTTAATACGTGAATACCCGGAACACTCAAAAAATAAGTATTTATTTACTGAGGTTTTACAAAGCTTATGTTTTGGATTATGTCAAAATATTGAGAAAAGGCAATAATAATACACCAACACCTAGGCCCCGACCAAAACAAAACAAAGAGAAGAGAATAGGCTCAGGACAAGGGAGCTGAACGATAAGAAGCAGAAATAAAATCCAAGAAGAAAAGCAACAAAACTAAAACAGGCAGCATTAGAACCACTGACAAGACCAGCTGGCCTAAAAGCAACAACCACCCAAAAGAGAGGCCAGACAAGAGTTAGCAACAAAGCGCCAAAAGTACGCCCAAAGGAACACAAACCACAGAGAAGCAAACAGGCAGCAACAATAGCAAATATATGTTTTCAATAACAAGAATGATCTTCTGGGGAAGAATAAAATGAAGCAAAATATATGTTGATATTGCAGAAGACACAGGGTAAACTGGAGGCTAGGGTCTGCTAATCTATTTTTATTTTTTCCCAATCCTTGATTCGAATCGCACATCAAATGTATGTAACGAAACTACAGTTCATTTACGAGTTCACTCAAAAGTCAAAGCTAGAGCTTTTCAAAATGGATCAAAACCGGAATGAGCTTACCTAGTAATTTAACTTTTAATGTAGCATTTTTGTAAGGTAAGACTGAAAATCTTATATGATTAGTCACACATGTGACATGGCAGAAACATACAAGGAAGTCAATCAAATATAATACAATATCACTAATCAGAAGTAAATTTTTAGATCACAGCGTGACAAATCTGCAACTATCAACATGGCTTGGCTCATGCGTCCTCCAGCAGTGTCAACTTCTTTTTCGATATACTGAATCACCATAGCGTGAACCCCAAGATAACATGAACCTGCCTTCAATAACCAACATGGATCCTGTCTTAAATCACCACAAGAACAGAGTCACTGAAAAACCATCAACTTGTATGATCAAGAGGAACACGAAATATCCATAAATATCCAAATGACGAATCAAACAATATGGGATTGTTTGGGAAAGAGGACATGCAAGGAAATTTCTTTATTTAAAAAATAATAATAATAATTTAAACACAACAGAAGTACAGATATAATGATTACCTGAAGGCAGAGTATTATTATGGAAAGCCATACCTTGTCAATTACACAGACAGGGATTCATCAGTATTGGCTTGGAACAATCACCCACTATAAATCCTGAGACTACTTTCTCATCTTTCTGCCACATATATTGTTGAATTTGATTGGGGCACGGATTCCAGGTCATCAGTGGCTTCACCCAACTGGCTGTTAAGAATTTCCAAAACATTATCTGGTGGACATTTATGTGCTAGATTCTTTGGAGATGTTTGGCAGAAACATTCGGGCCAAGAATTTGTATAGAAAGAATCAGGCGGAATCCGCTTGTGGGGTCCACCAAGGTTAGTATTGAGCATGGCTTGCCTAAAAGCTTCTTCAAAACCCGTTGTCCGTCCCTTCTCTAGATCAACGAAGATTGGAGCAAGAGCTTTCCTATCGGGTCTAATTGTGGTCAAAACCCGTTGTCCATCCCTTCTCTAGATCCACGAAGATTGGAGCAAGAGCTTTCCTATCGGGTCTAATTGTGGTCCGGAAGCCATAATATAGGCGGTGTCCAAGGAGATTGTTGGCAAAGTTGCTAGGGCCATCATATGTAGGCATAAAAATATCAGAGAGGAGGCAAACCATGTAGTCCACCGCAGACCCTAACAATCCCTGGGTATTTTCTGCTAGCTCGTCTGTGGGATCTACAGAACTGTGGTTCTCAAGGTGAGGGAACAAAGCCCGGAACGGTTTCATGAATCTCTCTCCACCAAATAGTTCACCAGCAGCTAGGTATATCTTGGTAGAATTGCTAAACCCCATTGCACGTAAAATAAGACCAACCTGCATAGAAAGAGGGACATAACTTTGTTAGTGTTTTATATAGGAAATGAGTGTTATCACTTGGTAAGCAAAACATAACAAGATACTGATGCAAGGTAACAGCCATCCAGGGTAATGTCACCATTCACCGGCAGTATAAAACAACACTTTCCAACGACAAATAAAAAAACACTAACAAGACAGATAATGTTACCTCTTCTGGAATTAATGGGCATTTTCCAATGGCTCTTCTTTCCTCATACACAAGCTTCTTTGGTGCAAAATTTTCTTTCCGATACTTCTTCAAAATCTCTTGCTCTTTGGGGTTGAAAATATCAAAACAGCTGCAGAATAATCATACCAGATTTTAAGAAGTCCTCAGATAACATTACTTTTCAAAATCTTAATCATGAACTATTCCAGTCATGAAACAAACAGATTGTACCCCTTACATAGCTAGTGGCTATGAAATAGGAGAATTCTTGACATGATATAAAGGAGAACAGTCCAGTCATTCCTCATTTTATATAAGGATTTCACCAAGAAATTAACTCATATTAGTGAGACTGTATAGGCAGGCCACACTTGTGCTGGGAATCTTAGTTTTGGCCAATTGATACTAAAGTTAACAAATTAAGTTCAAGCTGTTGTGCTAAATTACTATCCGAGTTTTTATTTTACCTTATTTCTCTCCTTGTTCTACATCAATTAGTATCACACTGATCTACATCCTACATCACTCACGGCATTAGTTATGCTTGAAACTACAGCACTAGTTACCTTATTTCTCTCCTTATTCCACATCAAATCTTTGATTTAATTTAACCCAAAGTATACACAAGTGTCTTTCTACATGTGACTCTGTGTGAGGTTTGGTTGGATTTTTCACTCCTATCACATTCTTGTCTTTTAAGCAGATATTTCCCCATATGCAACAATGTCAACCATTTGTTCTACATCTGACCCTCCACCACCAGGCAGATGCAAACGTGAATTTAAAAAAGATAATTAGATAAGAACTTACCCAGCAAATGCCAGCATATCCATTTCAAAACGAAGATGTATGGACATGAAGTGACCTTGTGAGCGAAGCTTATCAACTATTGACTGACTTAGCTTGATTATATTTGTCTTAAATCTCAGAGCATGATAGTTCACTCTGCACCTCAACCGTTGATACTCAGGGTTGTCAATTTCTTCTGCCAAACGATGTGAAAAGGGAGTAAGATAAATAGCACCATGCTCCTTCATTTTCGCAAGAGCATCCGTAGTATACCAACTGATAGGAGCATCTCTAGGGGGACGAAGCTGAGACAAGGTTTAGAGGAAGGAGTAAACATTTCAAACCTATTGAACAACTCAAATTTTATTTCTGAATGTGATCAAAACAAATACGTATGCTTTACCTGTACGGCTTTTATCTTCTTTGCCTTCCCATTTTTGCGAATTTCTGGTATTTTTTCTACAATTTTTACATCATACCTCAATGACATGATAAAATGCTCAACATCATAGATACCGCGGAAACCACTGCACATGTTAAAGATAACATGCTGCAGTTAAAAGCATTTAATATTTTACAGAGTTTACAGAAACAAGCATTCAACTAATCAATGAGAGCAGTGGACACATTACTCAAAGTTCCACAAAACAAATTCCTTTGTTTTCTGAAGCAAATATATTAATTAAAATATGGAGGGAGATATTCCTATGAAAATATGCAAAAAGATCTACAGAAAAATGCATTCATGCAGTTATCTTAAAGCTGTAACTTTCCTCGCAGTTGTTTTTATTAACATATTACTTTCCTATCAATGAGAAAAAGATATCCAAAGCAACAAAGTTGACCTTCCTTAAACTTACTTATCCTAATTCTTAACTAAACCTGTAAGTATAAAAATTGCAGACTCAGAGAATCCCCAATCGGAGGATCCACATGTGTCAACAAAATCAGAAAATTGCTAAATAGAGAAACTCAAGATTGGTCTGTAACAATTGAAACCCTTAATCAAGTACCCAAGAGAAGAGTCGTCCTAGATCAGCTAATGAATAAACTTGAAAATTTAAGGTCATGCCAATGAAATCTCTTATTATGTAGGTTTTAAGTACCTGTGATGAAAGAAGAAGAGAAGTAATGTATTACAGCAACAAGTTCTATCTGAAAACATCTTCCAATTCCTCTGTGTGACACATCTATCATGTGGCTACATGTTTGTCACAATTCTATCTACTCTATCTCGTCTCTCTTGGTTGAATAGCCTCAATCAGAAAATAAAAGTTAAATTCTATATAAAAATTGAAATTTGAAGAGGTGAAAAAAATGTATATATGTGAAATAAGGGTCAGACAACCATAGAAAATAGATACCTGTCATCATGCCAAAAAGAGTTTGCATCCAATTCAGGCAGCACAAGTGTAGCATTCATGATTCTTGCTGCAAGAACAGCATTACATATCTAAAACATCCAAGAGAGTGACAGAAGGTAAATATTTCCCTCGTAAGAACATGGGTGAAAATATGCAATTACAGATCATACAGAAAAAGAGAAAGTTACGGACCGC
>NW_018922799.1:15573-39930 GCF_002207925.1 Prunus avium
AAAAAAAAAAAACACCTTAAAAGATAAAACAAAAATCAGACCCCAAAAAAAAATAAAACACCCGACCACGCCGGCAAACCCCTTCCTCCCCGCCGCTGGAAACACCTTCTTTTCTCTCTCTTTCCCACATTAGATATGGATCCAGATCAAACAAGATAAATTATTTAGACTTAAAAAGCAATGACGTATGTTGAAGAAGGGATGAGAACATAGCATAACCCATGGATGTTCAGGAGCAAGACGACATCTTTTGCTCTTAACATGTGTTTGCCAAAACGCCAAACTGTACCAAATCGAAGGAAATGTGATACGTGCTTTCTACCTCCAATTACATATTTTGGGTCATAGGGTTATATGAGAGAGATCCAGATCTGGTGTGGAACACAGAGAGAGAGAGAGAGAGAGAGAGAGAGAGAGAGGAAAGGAGGCTTTGCTGGCGGCAAGGAGGAGAGGGTTTGCTGCCGCCGGGGTGGGGTGGAAGACAAGGTTGGGTTTGGAGCTTTGGTGCCTGTTCACTTTCTGTGTTAAGTTACTTCTTTTTGTTTATGCGTTCAGAACTTTAATTCAATTTAATTTTTTTTTTAATTTCATATTTCCATTCTCTTTTTTTTTGGGTCTGATTTTTGTTTTATCTTTAAGAATTAGTTTTTGTATTTTCCACGATGATAAAAGAAACAGGAGAATTGAACTGGTTTATCAAGGACAAATATGGAAACACAATTAATATTTTTTTTGTAATTAAAAACATTGATTTAAGTGAAAAAGAAGTGACACATGTCAAGAAGAGAAGAAAGAAGGTTCAAAAGAGAAGGTTAGAGAGAAGGTTGTTAGCATTCCCCGTGGGGGAAAACACCACAACCTTTTGTAATGGCTGCCACTATTAATGTGAATAGTAACAACCCTTGCCTTACTCATGGCAAAGGGGTGGAAGTGCTCTTAAGGTCAAATCTCCACAAAGACCCTTACTCGAGGAGAAAATTACCATCTCTAAGAGCATCCACAATGGGCTCCATAAACCACCTCTTTAGCTAAAATTTAGGGAGTAATTGAAAAAACTCACCTCCAACCATGCTCCCTATCTAGCTCCTAAAATAGGGAGACCTCTAAGAGCTCTTAAATCTGAGGAAAGAGAAAGTACTCTTAGTGACTCCCTATAATTAAATGCTTCTATATTTAATATTATTTTAAGCATTTATTTAATGTCAACTATTTTTTATTATTGCTTTTGTGTCTACACTTTATTCAAAAATTGAATTAAAATTTATTAAAAACATTTATGTCATTTTAAACTAGGGAGTATGGTTAGAGTTGAAATTTTATAAAAAGTTCCTAAAATAGCTTTATAGTGTTTTTAGCTAAATTTTAACTAAAAAATAGATAGCGTGATTGTGGATGCTCTAATGACAATGGGTGGAAATGCACCTTGCCTTTTGCAAGGGGTGGCACTATTCAAGTGAATAGTATCTGCCCTTTGCCTACCCTTGTCATTTGCCATGACAAATGAGTGAAAGTGTTCTTACATTCTTGTTAAATCCAGTAGACTTTTTATCCCTAAATAATCTTTTAAAATCCCAATCGAACATTTCCGTCTAATTCTCCTAGTAATCCAGTTTTACAGTGAACCTTGATTAGAGCGAAGTGCTAGAGCTGCTCACAGCTTTCGCACAGACGAAAATGGCGACTCGGTTACAGAAGATCGAAGGAGACGAGTCCGTACTGTTGCGCGTAACTCATTCGAACCTCAAGACCTTCTCCGCCGATATCCGCTTCTCCCTCCAGAGCTCTGTGGAGTCCGTCAAGGACAAGCTATGGCGTAAATGCGGCACTTCTGTAGATTGCATGTCGCTCCACCTCTACGACGACGCCAACACCCAAGTCTCCATTTTGGACGACAACTCCAAGCCCCTGGGCTTCTATTCCCCTCACGACGGGTCAGTACACACAAACACACTCTCTCTCTCTCTCTCTCTCTCTCTCTCTCTCTTGTTATTTGTGAGTTTTGATTTGGTTAAATTTGTGATTTTTGTTTGTTTATTGTGTTTGAAATCGAAAGCTACCGGCTACATGTTATAGATCTGGACCCTTCATCAGTGACCTCTGGTGGGTGGCTTGAGGACACATCGTTGGTGGAGAAGTACACTATTTCTCAAGAAGCTTATGAGAAACGAGATGGTAAGTTACGCAATATATTGTTGTGTGTATAGTTCTTGTAAAGTGTATTTAGTTCAATGTGTTTTGTCTTTGAAATCACATTTTTGTGGTTTGTTTCAGGGACTTTTAGAAAATTTAAGGACAAATTGGCATCTCAGAACCCATCAACTTTTGAGAATAAAGTAAGCATCACCTATGTTATTTATTCCTTTAAGATGCATATTGACTGTCAAATCAAATGACACGCCATTGCTTCTACCGGTCCATGCTAATCATGAATTAAATTGAGAAACTTTTGTTGTTAGTCAGCTTTGCATGTGGAAGTGACTTGAGATGTTCATAAGTTTGTTGACTGAAAATTTGTTTGCAGATACCAGAGAACTATATGGAAGATCTCCGTGTGAATATCAAGGTGTGCTTCCTCTTTCCTTTTTCCTATCTTTTTTGTTTAAGTATTAGTAGTTCTTGGGTCACAAGCATAAACCACAAGGCTCAGTCTGTCATGTTAAACAGTTTTCCAGTGGTTTATGTGTACTATTGACTTAGTTAGCGTTGTGGCACATACACAGACTACAAGAATGACATAATTATTTGTCTAATCTTTTTAAGATCTGAAGGTTTGAAAGTTTGTAGCACTTAAATTTCCACGAAATAATATAGGGTGTTGTGTCATTAAGTGGTGATTGTTCCTTACCTTGTTGGTTTCAAGCATTTTAGTTGGATTCGTTTCCATTCCAGTTGCAGTGGGCATTTTCTTCAGCATTCTTGATGGCACTTGAACTGTAATTTTATATGAATACATGTTGATATCATGTTTCTTTAATTCCTTGTATTTTTTGTAGGAGTTGAGAGCATTCTTGGTTTTCCAAATCTTCCTCATATTTGTTAACTAGCATTTTCTTTTCTTGTTTATTGTGAAACAATATTCATGATTGGCTCAGTTCTCCTACTTATATGCTGAAGGTAGGAGATAGATGTGAAGTTCAACCAGGGGATAAAAGAGGTGTTGTTAAATATGTTGGTCGGGCAGAATCTCTGGCTCCTGGTTTCTGGATTGGAGTTCAATATGATGAACCATTGGGAAAGCATGATGGCATGTAAGTGAGCTCCTGACTCATACGATGATTTTTTGGTATGTCGTGTGCCAATAATAAAAATTGTCTATTCTTGGTTTTTTTGGTTCTAAGATTGATGAATATTGAATATTCTTCGCTCTGAAATTCTGCATATACAATCTTATATTTCTTGAAATTGGTGTCCATTACAGTGTTGGTGATCTTTGGTATGTTACTAAATCCTATGGAACCAAAATTCTTTCATGTTGTGATTTTGCTATACCATGAGTAGACATTTTGAATTGCCTATTTTAATTTTGCATTCCTGTTTTCTGCATATTATTTGGTTGAGATTCCTCTTCTTCATATTATAGGGTGAAAGGAACACGATATTTCAATTGCCCCCCACTTCATGGTGGAATGGTTCGGCCAGACAAAGTAAAGGTTTGTATGCATTTGTATACTTGAAATACTTCAAAATGATTTTTTTTTTCTTTCTGATTTTCCTATAGAGATGTGGACTATATTATTGTTTGGTACCATTGGCTGTTTGACAAGGAACATGAATGTGTTTTTTAAACTTTAATACCCATTTGTGGTATTTCAACCAACAAAACAATAGTTTGTGGCTCATCTTTGAGCCCTGGATAGGCTGAACTGAAAGTTAACTTATATCCTTGGTAGTTTTGTTTAGAGAGACTCGTAGCTTTCATAGCACAGGGACCTGTTGCAAAAGTATGATAAATGAAATCTGTCAATGATTTAAGGTAAAATTCGTTGCATGAACCTCTCTCATATTTGACAATTTAACCTAGGTGTGATTGTTTTTCAATAACATTTTTATGACTTATAAGTTATACCGTTATACATAAGAAGAAGAGCCCCCGGTTAAAGCGCAGAGTCAGCTTAGGAATTATTCCTCAGTGATGACCTGGTAAATTGCAAATTGTGGAGTCAGCATTGGCTGTTAAATGCAATTGGATTCCTCTGTATCTTACAAATTGTTATGTACCATTCTGGAGCAAATTCCGTTTCCATCTGAAGCGTTTTATGTTAAATGAAATTGTTTGTGATGACCTAATTGAAAGCGTTTGTTTATAGAGTGGCCTTTGTGTATTTCCTGCATGACTTCTTCATGGAGTTGACTAATGTGACTAATGAAATTTCAGGTTGGTGATTACCCTGAACGAGATCCATTTGAGGAGGATGAAATTTAAGCAGGTCTTAGAGGGAGTACGTATGTACTTCATGATTCTACATAACCTTTTTGGGGAAATCACCCTGAAGTTTCCTTAATTTGTTCAAATTGTAATATTATTGGGAGGGAGTTAAAGAGGAACTGTGTTTGACTATGCTAGCCTTGGTAGGTTATATGCTGAGCAGCTAGTTGAGAGGAAACCATGGGAAAAAAAAGAGTGAAGAAACAATGATGTTGTTGGGATCCTTCTTATTGGGTTTTGTTCTTATTTTGTTTGTGTCTGAGTTCTTCCCTTCTACTAGAGAGAGAAGTTAAAGAATCAAGGTGTAGTAATTGAGGTCTTCCTGAAGAAGTGAAATTTGTAACAAAAAAAGTGGAGTAAATTGAACAAGAAACCATTCTGTAGGAAATCTATAAAGTGATGGGTAACAAAAAAACTGTACATTCTCGAGTTTATATTCGTGTTTGTTCGGTTTGTCACAAATATAAAAATGGCTTGCAAGTTACAAGACAATTGCTCAATCAATCTAACGTCAACATGTAGTTCTCTAGTTCAACGTATGTGAACACATTCGAAAAATCATGTGCGCATGGAAGTGGGCGTTGTTAGAATTTGATATACATTATTGGCTCATTTCTTAACAATTTAACTCTTCGGACCGGTTGTCAAGCACAATAATGAATCACATGTAATCTAACTTACTCGTCTTGTTTATGCATTTTGTGTTCCAGAACATATACAAAATGTGCAACATGTCTTGAATGTTTGCGCATCATTACTGTAGCAAATATTTCTCCATAGGTGTCTCTAAACACTCAATACTACTTTGGTCTTTGCTGGCAGCAAACCGACACCAACTCAAAAAAGGAAAAAAAAAAAAACATGCAACTCTTTTTCCTAACTTCTTTCACCAGCTTGGCAATTAGTAGAAGCCATTACGTTTGAATGTGGTAATTGTCTGGGATAATTACACCTGCTTTCATTGAATACCGTTAAATATAATTTGTTAGGCTCTTCTTTCAACAATCCGACCTTAGCTCAGTTGGTAGAGCGGAGGACTGTAGTTGTTAGAAAGCAGACATCCTTAGGTCGCTGGTTCGAATCCGGCAGGTCGGATTTTTTTCAATTCCGTTTCTTTTGTTTTCCTTTTATTTATCTTTTTAATTTTTATACATTCCTTATGAAGCACGCGCATTTTAGCACTCATGTCCTCAAAATACAATCCACAATAGCACCTACCCCAAACAAGCTGTTTGCTCTCTCTCTCTCTCTCTCTCTCTCTCTCTCTCTCTCGCGATCATTTCCAGCAAAATCTCTCCTTCCGGTTTCTGAACCAATTTGTCTGCTCCTAAATGGTAAACCCATCGGATCTTTACTCTTTTATACTTTATTTTATCCGCGTATGTGTAATGAGCAGCCTCCTTTTTCTACTTTTTCTACTCTCTCTTTGGTTGCCTAGAAAGTCTACGAGTATCATTTCACATTCTGTTTCTCGGCGACCAAACGGACCCTAAAGAAATTTTGAGATTGCTGAGCGAAATTTACATATCGAGGGCATGATTTGCTTGATTTCCATTACTTGTGCACTACAGTTATTATCGTATTCCATCGGACTTCTAAGCTTGAATTAAACTCAATTAAGCATATTTCAGTGATGGGTTGCATTTATTTTTTCCTTTTTATTTTTTCAGTCGAATACTTTGCGATTGTACTTGACGTGTATAAGGAACACTCTCGATGCCGCAATGTGCCTTCAGGTATTATCAATTTTAGTAATTTTTGGTCTCTTTCTGCAATCTGTACAGGCGCTTTAAAAAATTGTTCATTTTCAATAGAGCTTTGAATCTTAAGTATATTGACAAAAAAAAAAGGTATGTTTTTCATGTTGAGCACATCATATATTTATGAATAGAAAAAGTTGGATATATTACACTTGTATCAACTTTCATATGGGACAGTGTACACAAACATATTAAGTGGGTAACTTCATAAATCCTTGCTTCACAGTTTAGCCTTAGTTAAAGATTGTTATGATGTCTTGTTGCCAGTACAGAGTCGGTTTAAACTATGTCTTGTGATTGTACCGAAAGAAAGAAAGAAAATGTCTTGTGAGACCCGACCAGTTATTTATTTTTACTTTGGTTGGTGGGCACTGTCAATTCTAGAAAATTTTGTTTTCTGGTTCTTGAAAGCACGCACATGAAATCCTAATGCTTAGACCCCAGTACTAAATTTTCATTGTTTTCATGTAATTATATTTCAAATGCTTATTCTATCAAAGAAAAGAGAAAAAGTCTATTTGCTTATACTGCCTGATTGATTCTATGTCTTGCACCATATGCTGCTTGCAGAATTTTCCTTGTCAAGAAGTTGAAAGGCATAACAAGCCGGAAGTTGAGCTAAAGTATGTTCATGAGTTGAAATTTTATCTTAATATTACACTTGCTGCTGCCTTAAATGCTTATTTTAATGTTATATAAGCTGTACGGAGAAAACAAACAGGTCCTAGTAAGGTGGCCACAATAAAAATGCTTTTCTCAAAGTATATGCTATTAAACTAATTTAGAAATATTGATTGATGTGTTTTTCAATAAAGTTTTAATCTTCTCTTCATATTTTGCAGGACCAGCTCAGAACTTCTGCTAAATCCTGTGAGAACCATCTTGTTGACATGATAAAGAACAGTTGCCCCCCCTCCCTCTTTTTGTTTTTTTTTTCTTCTTCCTACGATAATGTTATGTTTAAAACAGTTGGTCATATACGTATTTCCTAATGCCTTGCACTGTGTGAAGATTCACATTTTTCTTTTCTACACCTAGTTTAAACATTCCAAAAGTTGTAAACTTTGTCATATGAGTTAGAAATTTTGGCGAGGATAGTTCCCTTTCATGCCTAAACATTTTTAGTAATATAATTACCATTTTCTAGACAAATTCTGGGTCAATAGTTTATTGGGTTTAAGCAAATTGAATATATAAAAAAACTGGAGGCTACAGCTAATAATGTGGACAGCATGCTTGGACTCTATTTTTTTCTACCCGCTCTCTTTTTTACTTTATTATCACTACACTTTTAAGTTTCCATGCCATATGCTAGGAAACAGCTCTTGCCTCTATTTTTTGTGGCTGTTAAAAGTGAAACTTCTAGACTTCATTGCTTATGGTTACAAGATGTTAAAGTTGTCATTGACCACATAGAACTCTGATGAGTCAGATACTCCTAAAAGAATGTGATGGAGATCTTAAGTTCAAATTACCGAGCTTTTTTATTTTCTTTTCAGAAAAGAAAGCTAACACTGATTATTTACTATTGCTACCACAGGTTTTGATATGTCGAAATGAGGCTGAAAAATGCTTAATTGAGACATCTATTAATTCCCTTCGCATAAGCCTCAAGGTATTCATATTTACTTGAATATATTTTAGTATATAGTTGGTCGTAACCCGCTTTCTGTTTTTCTATGCTCAATAGTAGCTGTTTTTTATGGTTTCTATATGGTTTTGTTGTATCTATTTTAGGATAGAGTTGGTTGCAGATTCGGTGTTTTCTTAGAAGCGGACTTGCTGTTCACTTTTCTTGTGCTTTTTTGTCCGGATAGCTTACAGTTCTCACCTGCAAGAGTTTTTGTTGTATATAATTTGGAAATTAGTATCCGATTTATTTTTTCCTTATATCCTTTTCTTTTGGGTGTTCTCTCTTGTATAGGTAAAGCAGGCAGATGAACTTGAAAATATACTAACTAAAAAATTTCTTAGATTTTTATCGATGAGGGCAGAAGCATTCCAGGTATTGAGGAGAAAGCCAGTGCAGGTACATAGATTTCTTGCATGGAGTTCAAATTAGACTTTGTAAATTTATACTGCTTGACAAACTAAGTGGGTGCCATGAACTTGACTTGAGGAATCGTTTTTCTGTAGGAAAATGTGAATTTTCATGTTGTTAAGTCACTATGAAAGCATATTTGAAGATGAACTCCAATAAATTAATCTGCCATATGTATTTACTTTGTGTAATGCTTTTCTATGCAGGGTTATGATATTAGTTTTCTTGTAACAAATTACCATTGCGAGGATATGCAGAAGCACAAGCTCATTGATTTTATTGTACAGTTCATGGAGGCAAGCATTTTTCCAAACCTTATAAAATTGCATGTATTAATTGACTGCTGCTTGAAACGATTGCTCAATTTATACCTTTTATTTTTGAATCGTAGTTGGTCAATTAATATATTTGAGAATACCAATTGCCTCTGTTGGGTTAGGGTGGGTTGTTTCTGGAACACACAAATTTAATGAGTGAAGTTTCGAACACCCAAGTTTCCTGTCCTTTTGCATGAATAGTAGCCATTTGACTATGTATAGCTTTGATGCAAACTCATATGGAATTCCTTTTGTACGAAGAGGCCTTGGAGCTGGTACTCTGAGAAAACAATTTTCTTTGTGTTTTCCCTTTTTTTTTTCTTTTTTTTTTCTTTTTGTTTTGGGTTCCATAAAGAAAATCAATCAATAGCTACATTCGTTGAGGCTTTCACACTCCAATTATTCTTCTCATCTTTTGTGTCCTAAGTCAACGCAACTACAATTATCGTCTTATACAACATGACAAAAGTTACACCTTACATTTTTTCGGTTCAGTGTTGTATGTGGTAGTACACTACAGCATCATCTACATGCAGAGATAACAATTGAAACGGACTTTGGTGGCCAGGCTCATAGCTAATTTCAGTTTGGTTTATCACAAATCACAAATTTTTAACTTCCCCACCTCCCCTGGTATTTGTTAGCAATCCAGCTAAACCATATATAATTTTTTTTTCTTTTCGTTTTTTTAGTTTAATATTAGATTTGAAAATTTACTCACTGGCAGTAATCAGTGTCAAGAGAAGCATATCTGGCTTGCTTCTCTCTCTTTGCTTATGTTGCTACTGATTTTAATCCGTTAGAGGAATGTTTCCATTAAGTGGAAGTCATATAGATATTAGTCAGTAGGATGCATGCATTTTATATGGCGCAAGGCTTATAATGTCGGATATTTTTATGGTCTAGTTGAATCTTTATTGACTGATATGGAATTTCATGCGCTTAATCTGAAGATGTGTGATATCAATATGTTGGTTCTCTATATTTGCTCTGCTGTTATGTTTATGCTTTTAGATTCTTACTCCGTTGCTTCTTGGATTACAGGATATTGATAAAGAGATAAGTGAATTAAAGATGTCAGTGAACACACGGGGGAGGCTGGTGGCCACAGAGTTTTTGAAACAATTTATGTAATATTTCTGTTCGTTACCAAGTTGTACATGAATTTACCTTTTACAGATTCTGTTCGACCATTTGCCATTTTTTATATAGTTAACTTCCCCACCTCCCCTGGTATTTGTTAGCAATCCAGCTAAACCATATATAATTTTTTTTTCTTTTCGTTTTTTAAGTTTAATATTAGATTTGAAAATTTACTAACTGGCAGTAATCAGTGTCAAGAGAAGCATATCTGGCTTGCTTCTCTCTCTGTCTCTTTGCTTATGTTGCTACTGATGTTAATCCGTTAGAGGAATGTTTCCATTAAGTGGAAGTCATATAGATATTAGTCAGTAGGATGCATGCATTTTATATGGCGCAAGGCTTATAATGTCGGATATTTTTATGGTCTAGTTGAATCTTTATTGACTGATATGGAATTTCATGCGCTTAATCTGAAGATGTGTGATATCAATTTGTTGGTTCTCTATATTTGCTCTGCTGTTATGTTTATGCTTTTAGATTCTTACTCCGTTGCTTCTTGGATTACAGGATATTGATAAAGAGATAAGTGAATTAAAGATGTCAGTGAACACACGGGGGAGGCTGGTGGCCACAGAGTTTTTGAAACAATTTATGTAATATTTCTGTTCGTTACCAAGTTGTACATGAATTTACCTTTTACAGATTCTGTTCGACCATTTGCCATTTTTTATATATTTATTTTGTATCAGACGTCCCACCATGTTTAATGAACCACTAGTGTAATGGCTGAAAGATCAGCATTCTCCTCCTGATGAAGCATTTCTTCAAAGACTCGTCGTTTCTGAAATTATTCGTAACTCGGTAGGTAGCTTTGGTTTGCAGAAATGGAGAAAGTTTATAGATGAAAAGTCTGGTATATGCACAACTTTGGAAATGAATTATTCTTCCATAGCCCCTGAACTCAGTTAGCGTGAGACGGGTGTGGTGATGGTAGAGATCCTAGGTTTGAACTTTTGTAATTGACAAGTTTGCCAATCTCTATTTTGAAATTTATGAAGGTTTTTTTTCCTGAAGCACCAAATTAAGTATGTTAAAAATTTAAGGGTAACCTTTTTTTTTTACCTGAAGCACCGTAATAAAATGTTTAGTAATTAGGAAGACAATAATTACATTTTCACTATTCAACATTACACCCATTCATTTTATGAAAGGTGAAGTATTCCCCTCTTCTTTTGCTACGAAAAAGTTTTCCCACAAATTTTATAAGGGAAAACACCTTATGATATCCTTTTTGGCAAGTCACCCTCTTATGCACATTTACTCTATTTGGTTGCCTTTCTTATGATTATAATATTTTATTTCCCCTCATTCCCTTAAGTTTTGTAATAAAAAATGACAAGGGGAAAGCTGCACTACCTTACATTGGCCATTACATAAAGTCCACATGCTCCACCTACATTACCACTAATCTATGTTTGTGCTCTCTTAAGGTAGAGGAGCCAAACCACTCCTACAAAAAGACGGAGTGTGTGTGTGTGTTAGTGAGAAGAAGTGCGAGTGCAAACTAAGTGTTGGTGAGAGTGTGAGCGTGTGCATATCAAGAGTGCATATTCTGAGCAATACACCCACATAGAGAAAACCTCATATATCTCCCTAAACACTCTTCAAGGCAATTCACCAAGAGCCTTGGTCTTGGGTACGTGGAATTCATGAAGTAATTTTTATAGCCAATCTGACGACCTTGGAGATAAAGAACGTGAAGCATCTTAGTGACGTCCAAGCATCTTGGCGGGCTAGTAATTGCAAGCGTTCTTCACATTTGGGATCCTCCGCAAGGTATGTAGTACCTTATACCCGAGTATTATGAATTTCTAACATTGCTATCAGAGCCTGAATGCTTGCTTTTCACCATGTTGAATGATGCATGAGAATATGTTTTGTAATTTCTCAGAGAACTACAATGAAAGCATGAACCAAGAAACTTCAATTTTTGTTTGATTGTTTTTAGATGTTCTTCTGCCATGAATTATGTTCCTCTATGTGATGTTAACTTGCGTTTAATTTTTCATGAAAATTGAAGGAGTAGTATAGGGGAAAATTGAAACCCAAGTGCATGAAAACAGTTTTTTTGGTAACTTTAGAGCCTTTTTGTATGCTGTTAAGTTGTTTTCCTGTACCATTTATTTGCCTTAACATATTCTCTGTTGCATGTGTTTTCCAATGATATATCATATGCATCATTTGGATGTATAATGAAGGAGACAGAGGTCTCCAAAGATGGCCAAATGATAATGAAAATCTGGAATTTTTTCTGGACATTTCAGAAAGATGAGCAGTGTTCTTCGTGAACACATCCTTTTTGATGGCGAGTGAGAGCACGTGTGCCTTTGTAGAGCTTCATCTTAGACAACGAAATCCAACCGTGGACTCCTTCCATCTATTTTCTAAAAATCATTTGGCTAATTATCATTTGGAATGAATATGTTAAATAATTATTTTATGAGTTGCAACAAATAATTATTTTACTGTCACACCGCTCAGACACCGCCATTATTGATCGGGACAAGCATTCAATATATATATTTTTTCGCTGACGTTCATTGGTTTTTGTTATCACTTTGTCTTCACTCTGCAAGTCTATCTGGCTTACTTACTATTTCATTCTCTTACTAGGTGTTTGGCGAGGAGGATCTCTGTTTAGGCATCTTTGGCCAGTGACCATATAGCATCAATCAGCCGCATGATGGGACATTTTTAGGTAAGCATAGGTGTCCTTGTTTGTTTAGTGTCTATTTAATTTTGTTCTTATATTGTGAAGTAGACACTTGCTAGTTCATCACAAGAAAGTATTATCAAGAAATAGGAAATGAATCTTAAGCTGGTTATGATCAATCAGGTTTCTACTGCAGGGGTAGCATACTCTAAGCACATCGTGCGCATATACTCCTATCCCAACAAACAGCTGTGTGGTTGTCCACTTGTTTTCAGATCGAGGCTCATGCTGGTAGTGTTAATTATCTTGCTTTCTCATATCCCAACAAACAGCTGTGTGTTGTCACGTGTGGGGAGCATAGGGTCATTAAGGTTTGATCTATGACTTAACTAATTCTAAAGTGATTGTGCAGGTTCAAGTTCAATGTCAATTATGATTTTTCAATATTCTACGGGTGTGGGATGCAGGCACTGGGACTACTAATTAAAGTAATTAAAAAAGAGAAATTCAGATAATGCTATTCAATAGGTATAGCGGCGCGGCTATTCTTTTTTAAAAAAATTCAATATTTCTGAAAATTTCTATTTATGGATTATGGCCGTGCGGCTATACTATACTCTTTTCACAAAACACGCGCTGGGCGCTGGGCGCTAGGCGCTAGGCGCTAGGCTCAGCTTTTTTCTTTAATTTTTATAAATAGTATAGCTGCGGGGCTATACACCGAATTATTTTTTATATTAAAAACGTTTATAGCCGTGCGGCTTGACTGGGGTCCTTTTTTAAATGCTGTTTGATAAATAGTATAGCCGCACGGATATACTTTTAACATAGATACTGTGATATATATATATATATATTAATAATTGTTTTTCCTCGATTTTTGTTTGTCGATAAGAGTAGTTTAGAACATTATCCATTACTATTAACCCATTACCTATGTCTCTATTGTCCTATTGCGAGTTTTTACTTTTCCAGAGTTATTACCCGTATAAAGAATTACTCGTATTGTGCACGTACGTACATATTTTTCATGTTAATACACTTGTTTGTTACAAAATTTTCAATAATACACACAAAATACTCACATATTATTAAATAAAAATAAAATATATTTAAATATTTAAATATTTAAATACTAATTATTTACTAAGTAAATAATAATTAAAACATAACTACTAATTAAAGTAACTGAAAAAGAGAAATTTAGATTATGCTATTCAAAATTCTATTTATGGGGTTTAGCTAGACTATTGGAAAATTCTATTCATAGAGTATAGGGCTATACTCTTTTGACAAAACACTTGTTTTTTTTTTTTAAAATATAAAATTTTCAATAATACACACAAAATTTAAGTATTATTCGCAAAATACTCACATATTATTGAATAAAAATAAACTATATTTAAATATTTAATTACAAATTATTCACTAAGTAAATAATAATTAAAACATAGATTATGCTATTCAATGGGTATAGCCGCCCGGCTATACTGTTCAGAATTCTATTTATGCAGTTTAGCCGCATGGCTATACGTTTAAGAAATTCTAGTATAGCTGCGCGACTATACGCTTTTCACAAAACTCGCACTAAGCGATAGGTTGGTCCTTTTTTTTCTTTTTCTTTTTTCAATAAATAGTATAGCCGCCTGGCCTTACTGGGTTTTTTTAAATTTATTCTTTTATTATCAATAGTATAGCCGTGCGGCTATACGCTTTACCGGGGGCTATGCTTGCCTCAGAGTAGAAGGAAACCAGAGGAATTTGCTCATATGGCAGCTTGTGCTTCATGATGAACTCCTTTCGCTTCTCATAAGTAAGATCCTCCAATGCTTGAATGTCACCTTACAATGCAAATATGAATTGAGATGTTTCCAAACACAACTTGTAATTCTCCACTTGTTTAGTATATACACAAAGGACTTTCAACAAGCTCAGGTATTGGTGCTATTACCTTCATTAGCTTGCATATCAAAAGTTCCATGATCCTGCGGGTTTCTTTGTCCGCAATTTGGCCTTTGAGGAGAATATCAGAAGCCAAGGGAGTGCCACCATAGGGGCTATGTACCAGTGCTAAACCAGCAACTTTGTCTTTCAAATCACACTAGTAGATTGACAATGCAGCTACAGCATCAACGCCGCCCTTGTTGTGCCCCAGCAGCATCACATGTGTTAGTATGAAAATTGTGTTGTCATTTCCTAGACTCTAGCATAGGTTGGGAATTAGTGTATGAATGTTGTTTACTAGAAGTCTTGGCGCAACACATTCAACCCCGGATTTTCGAAGCATGCCTTGATTGATATGAGGATCTTGACAACAGGTAAATCATGACATAAATCATGCATTCAAAATAGGATTTATAATTAAAGTTATTTTTGAGTCCATTGTGATTTAAGTTAAATCATTTGCATCTACTATCGCGACGTGCACTTGCTTATCTTCTAGTTATCTTGTTTTATGAGATAATTATCTCTCAATAAATAATAGTGTGGTCGTTATGTGTTGTCACTAGGAGTCCATATTGAAGCACAATTCATATTCATCTTTAGATAGTATTTTATTTTATGTTTGGCGTCTTAATAAACAAACCATATTGCATCAGGTTTTGTGGTGATAGTTGAATAAGGTTGGAAGTCATTGTTGAATAGGATTGGTGGTCACGTAGGTGTCTCTTGAGTGAGAGAACTTGTTTTGAATAAAACCAAGGTGTATTCTTTTCAGTTGTGTAGCTTTTCAATGTATTAAACTTTTGAGCATATTGAATTGTTCTTGAGAAAGCTGTGTGCATATTTTTCTAGATAAATCATCAAGTTTTCCTTGTTTACTTGGTGATTTATCAAATCTTTTCTTCATTCATATTGCATTCATATGCATGTCGGTGACTCATACGGTTGAGGGCACCAAGACCGTGGTGGCGGTTTTCCTCCGGCGAGCTTGAAGCAATCGTGACCAGTATTGCGTTCAACATAAGGAGTGTCGAAGATCATCCCGTGACAGAAGTTGAGTTACAAAGAAGTCGGTAAACATTATCTAGAATGTGTCTAGGATAAGTGTGTGAGTACTTCTTGTAATCATCGTTCTATAGTGGATTTGTGTTGGACTGAGGAGTCCCGTGGATTTTCCCCAGAGGTGGGGTTTTACCACGTAAAATAATTCTCTCTGTGTTCTTTTATTTTATTTCCAGCACGTTTCAGGATTGATAAACCATATCAATCCTACTACCAAAGTTTATTTTTGTTTACTTGATTATAATTTTAAATTGGCTAATAAACCTCCCTCTAGGTATTTTTAGTCATCCTACAGGTATTTTCAACATGCTTACCGGATCCCCTGTTAGCTCCTCAAAGTATTGCTTGAGTTCCCATGCATTGTGCTCAACAGATGCCTTCATCCAAGAAAACATACGAAAAGGGAAGACAAATTTCACAAAACTCAGTCAGCAATGATCACAGAGTAATGACTCATTACCTCACTCTGAGTTTTTGCAATGTGGCAAGCTAGACCCATCTTCGAAAAGAATTTCTTTGTTCCAACGAAGTATAAGGGGCCGTGATTGCTAAAGAGTCCTGGAAAATCAAAGTTCCCAACAAAGTCCAAAGGGAAAAATAAATTTTCTTTACCCGGAATAAGCAGATAGACAAATGAGCTAGGCAATGTGTGCTCCCCATTCCTGAAGTATATAGCATGACATACAAGCAATAGGAATATACAAGAATAGATTAAACAGATATGATAACAAAATTGAACACAGTTCCTTAACAGGTCCAACCACCTAGTTCAGTGGAGCTATTATATTAGCTTGGTACCTTATTCCTATGGAGTATAGCCGTGCGGCTATACGTTTGAAAAATTCTATTTATATATTATAGCCGCTCGGCTATACTGCGAATTATTTTTTATATAAAAAGAGTATAGCTGCCCGGCTTTAATATGGGGTCCCTTTTTTTTAATCCTTTTTTATAAATAGTATAGCCGCGCGGTTATACGCTTTACATAGATAGTGTGATATTTTTTTAAGGATTATTTGCAACAATGGTCCCTCAACTATACCCCAAGTTACACTTTGGTCACTCAACTCAAATATTAGTTGCAGAGGTCACTCAATTAGGTGTTTTGTTGCATCGTTAATCCTACCGTCAAGTCTCTCTAACGGTAGGGACTAATGGTGCAACACAACACCTAATTGAGTGACCAAAATGTAACTCCGAGTATAGTTGAGGGATCATTGCTACAAATAATCTTAACTGAAAAGTCACATTTGCCCATCAATAATCTAAGAGATGCTTGCCACGTCATCATTTTAAACAGAAAAAGTAACAGACTTGACAGTAGGACTAACGGTGCAACAAAACACCTAATTGAATGACCTCTACAACTAATATTTGAGTTGAGTGACCAAAGTGTAACTTGGGGTATAATTGAGGGACCATTGCTGTGAATAACCCTTTTTTTTATAATTCTTTTTTTGTTTATTGATAAGAGTCGTTTAGAGCATTAGCCGTGAGGCTATACCTAAAGCTGCAGCTTCCCCTCAATAAATAAATAAATAAATAAATTGTGGTGAGACCAGGAGAAGGGATCACACAGAAGAGATACATTCAAGATCCTCATTGGGAGACATGCACACGGAAATGTCACCTTTGGGGTGGATCTGAACCGGCTGCTCCAGAAGCGATGCTTGGCCCAGCACCATTATTCTCAATCGGAAGGGAAGTGCCCCATCTTCCTTCTGATTCTAATGGCTCTAGTACATGCACTCCACCATCTGTAAATCCTAAGGCAAACTGATTGGGTTCAGATGGATTTGCCGCAACAACGAGAGGATGCACCCTTAAACTGTTAAAACCTTTATGTTAGATATGTTATTTACAAAACAGAAAGACAGCAAATATCCTAGGAAAAAAAAATTGTTATCTTCACTTTGCTTACAAAAGAACATACCTTGACTTTGGAGGTAAATAAGTAGTAGGTGGTATTCGGCATCTCAATCTAAGTGTAGAAGCAGTGAGAACCCCCACACTTCCATCTTCAAAGCTAACATAAATTGACTGGCTGTCACAGGTATACGTAGTATGTGTGATTGGACCACTAGCTTCTCGAGGAACCCACTACATGAGAAACATAGTTCCACAGATGTAAGTAACACTAAGTAAACCCAAACCACAAAGTAAAAGCAAACAATTTAACACACTAGAACATCACCAACACATTGATCTTAATGCTTGCTTGCCTGGCCTGCTTCTCCCATCCGTCTGTGTTCCAAACACACAATGCAGCGAAGAAAAATAAAAGCATTGATGACTTAACAACTCTAGTACCAACACCAAGTCAAACTATTGAAGCTTCTCTTGCATGAAGTTCAAGGACAGAAACAGAAAGACTATATTGGTTAAAAGCAAGAGAGTCTAAAACCAACAGCTTTTTGTAAAGGCCTGAGGCAAGCAACACCCAAGTGACTATGTAAACCACAATTCTAGAGAAATGCATTTTAGAAAAGCATTCTCCACTTACGGATAAATGAAATGATTTCAATGTGAATCGTCAAATGCAACCAGGGAATCAGTTTCCTTTCCTATGAAGTTGAACTACAAATTATCTGGATACTACATTGATCCGTTTTGACTTGGCTACTTGTGACAAGTTACTTCTGTTAGTCACTAGTTCATTGCTTATAGCCTCAAAGGCACAACAACATGCACAGATATGGACTCGCACATTCATACCTGGGAACGACAAAGTTTGGCTTCAGTCTTTACCAATTCTTTATACTAAGTACTAACTCATTTGGTCAAAATCTATAAACAATTCCAGTTCCATGGCTGTTAAACCTTTTGATTGAACCACAAAACTTCCATGAGATTCCAGCACTTGATTCTCAACCCAAATCAGTGAGTTAAAATGGAAGTAAATGGTGACCTTAAGCTTAACAGATAAGCTGCACAACTTCAATCTCTTTCCCAAAATGTCCTCTCTCTTTTCTTCATTGGCGTTGACTAGAGGGTTGACTTTACCTTCTTGGGGAATTATGACAAATGTAGCTTTTTGGGCTCTTAATAGCATGATTTGTTAGGAGTTAGATTGACTTTCACTTCTTCTTGAGGTTCAACTAGAGGGTTGACGCTTCTTCTTATGATCTATGACACTTGTAAGCTTTCTAGGCTTTTATGGCATGATTGGAAGAAACTTTAGCCTTTAGCCACTTGGTGGCCTTAGTTAGGAATTAGGGTTGAACTCATTACTTATTGAGGTTTTTGGCCTGTTATTCAATAATCAAAGCAATTTGCAGCCGGTCATGCTGATGTTGCAGACATTATCATTGCCAAAGACTAATATCGCATCTTCAACTTTCTCCTTTGCCAAAAGTCCACACAGAAAGAAACTTGATCATTACTTGATCATTAGTTCAAGACACCTTTCAAATATAATATATTTACAAAGTATGGCCGCTCGGCTCTACTACGGTATTTTTTTTTATAAAAAAAATCGTATAGCCGCGCGCGGCTTTACTATGGTAATTTTTTTTAAAAAGAATAGTATAGCCGCCCGGCTATACTTGTTTTGACACGTGGGGCAGGTCCCTTTTTCCTTGTTAGTAGTATAGCCGCGCGGCTATCCTCTCGCGTATTTTTCAAAACAGTATATCCACACGGCTTTACTGGTTTTCAAAATGAGTAATTCTATTTAGACACACAACATTGACCACCTTAGCTGACCACCTTATGTGGCAACTGATGTGTCATGCTATGTCAATTAATGAATGTCGCCATGTCAACTAAAAAACCCTAGCGTCCCTAGTAGGTTTATTCTTTCAAAATGGGCCCCTAGGCATTTGGCGGGTTTTTTTAAAAAATTTATAAATAGTATACCTGCGCGGCTAGACTCGGGTATTTATTTATTTTACTAAATATATAGCCGTGCGCTTATACTGTTTTATTATTTAATTTTTTTTAAAATAGTATAGCCGAGCAGCGATACTCTTTATATATATATTTTTTAAAAAAATTTCCCCGATTTTCTTTTATCGATGAGAGTAGTTTAGAGCATTATCCATTACTATTAGGCCATTACTCGAGTCTCTATTGTCCCCTTTGATTTATTTACTTTGCCAGAGTTATTACCAATATAAAGAATTTAGCATTTCCACGTTTAATACTCATATTGTACCCGTACGTTCGTATTTTTCAATGATACATCCGTTTTCCGTACATGTCTTGGGCTATGTGACTTAAATTAAACCCGATTAGGAATTAATTGTTTATTTGAATTATTTTTGTCACATCCCGGATCGGCTCTGCCGTAGCACGATATTGTCCGCTTTGGGCCCCCCCTCTCTGGCCCTCACGGTTTTGTTTATGGGAGCTCACGACCAACTTCCCAGTGGGTCACCCATCCTGGGATTGCTCTCGCCCCCAACTCGCTTAACTTCGGAGTTCCTACAACTCCGAAGCCAGTGAGCTCCCAAAAGGCCTCGTGCTATATGGATGCGGGTGTGTACATATAAGGCACATCACCCACTCTCCGTTGGTCGATGTGGGATCTCACAATTTTAAAAATTCAAATATCATATAATATTTTTATCTTATTGAGTTTGTCCTTATCTGATCAGCCATTCTATTTAAACACAAGCAATAAGTAGGGGTGAAATTCTATTTCAAGGACTTTGCAATTCTGCAAGCCTCTATCTACAAGAACAATCAGTTTTTAATTTACTACCATATTCAATTTCATTATTCTATTTGTTGTTTAATCTAATTGTTTAATTAAATTATTAGAATAATATTGATTGTTGTTCCTCCAACAAGTTTCACTCGAGAGAACAAGTTAGATCAAAGGCAAACATTCCCACACAAAAAAGAAGAAGAAAAAATTGAATTCTCATATTGATTTACTATGAAATTTCTCTCTCTTCAATATCTGCTTTGAATATGTTGAAACCAGTCAATTAATATTAATAAAGTATAAACTAATGCAAATGGGATTGTATTTTTTATTTTTTTATAAAAAAATAAAAGGTATAGCCTCAATACCTTTTAAATATAATATTTACTTACTCTAGCCGCGCGGCTATACTATAGTATTTCTTTTTAGAAAAATAGTAAAGCCGATCGGCTATACTGTTTTTAGACGTGGGTCTTCTTTTGTATCGGGTATTTTTCAAAATAGTATAGCCGCGTGGCTATGCGTGTTTTGACACATGGGCACCTAATCGCTAGGCGGGTCCTTTTTTTCCTATAAATTAGTACAGTCGCTCGGCTATACTTGTTTTCACACGTGGGCACCTAATCCAAAACAATTTATCATTATTGGTGCATGAAATACAAAGATTTTAAAATGGAAATTGTGTTGTAAAACTAGGGAATTTGTAGGGAGAAATACGAGGAAGAAAGAGACAGTATAATTTGCTCAAATCAACTTATATTTCATTCATATAGCTTGCCACTATTTATAGGGGTAGAGAGACCAAAATCATTTACCACCCATAATTGGTAGGTTACAAATATCTAATGATGGATAATATGATAGGTTAATGGTGGCTATTATTGTGGGCATCCATAACCTATAAACCCATAACGTATGGATTTATAACACTCCCCCTTGGATGTCCACCATACAATGACATCATGTTGGACGTGCTAAATTTTGCCTCGTTAAAAACCTTGTCAGGAAAAACCACATGGGATAAAAACTTGATCGAAGGAAAAAAGAGTACATTGCACATACATCCAATGTAGTAAAACTGAGGAGTTTCCTCGATTGATATCTCCCCTTGATCTTCAACAATCTGATTGCTTGTAAAGTTGTCGCATTCCTATACCATATACCAACTTCTAAAATGCAGACTTCGGAAGAGCTTTGGTGAAGAGGTCTGCCAGGTTATCTTGGGAACGAATTTGTTTTACTTCAATCTCTTGATTCTTCTTAAGCTCATGTGGGTAGAAGAACTTTGGTTGTATATGTTTGGTTCTATCACCCTTGATAAACCCTTCTTTAATTTGAGCTATACAAGCAGCATTGTCTTCATACATGATTTTCAGAGCTTTTGTTGTTGAAGAAAGATCACATGTTTTCCGAATATGATGAACTAGGGATCTTAACCAAACACATTCTCTACTAGCCTCATGGAGCGCAAGAATTTTTGCATGATTAGAAGAGGTAGCAACCAAAGTTTATTTTGTAGATCGCCATGAGATTGCTGTATTTCCACAAGTAAACACATAACCAATTTGGGAGCGACCCTTATGTGGATTGGAGAGATACCCAAAATCCACGCATCCAACAAGATTTGGACCGTTGGAAGGTTCGTTTGAATAAAACAAGCACATATCAGTTGTTCCACGAAGGTAGCGCAAGATATGCTTTATACCATTCCAGTGTCTACGTGTTGGAGCCGAGCTATACCTGGCTAATAAATTTATTGGAAATGCAATATCTAGCCTAGTACATTGGGCTAAATATATAATAAAGCACCTATTGCACTAAGATATGGAACTTCTGGACCAAGTATCATTTCATCATCCTCTTTAGGACGGAATGGATCTTTATTTGTGTCTAATGGACGAACTACCATTGGAGTGCTCAACGGGTGGGCATTATCCATATAAAATCGCTTCAAAATTTTTTCAGTGTAAGCTGATTGATGGACAAGAATACCATTGAGATGATGCTCGATCTGCAAGCCCATACAATATTTAGTTTTTCCAAGGTCTTTCATCTCAAATTCACCATTTTATATTCAACAGTTTTAATGATCTCTTGAGGAGTTCCAATTAAGTTCATGTCGTCGATATACACTGCTACGATTGCAAATCCAGAATTTGATTTCTTTATAAAAACACAAGGGCATATGGGATCATTGATGTAGCCTTCCTTAATCAAATATTCACTAAGACGGTTATACCACATTCGTCTGGATTGTTTCAACCCATATAGTGAACGTCTCAACTTAATGGAGTACATGTTCCGTGATTTAGTATTTGATTCTACCAACTTGAGTCCTTCTGGGACTTTCATATAAATATTAGCGTCTAACTCCCCATACAAGTATGTAGTAACAACGTCCATAAGATGCATGTCAAGTTTTTCTAAAACTGCAAGACTTATTAAATAACGGAATGTAATTGCATCCATAACAGGAGAATATGTTTCTTCATAATCAATCTCAGGCCTTTGAGAAAAGCCTTGCGCAACGAGTCGTGCCTTATACCTGGCAATCTCATTTTTCTCATTATGCTTTCTTGTGAACACCCATTTATATCCCACAGGTTTTACACCTTGTGGTGTTTGAACCATAGGTCCTAATACACCACGTTTTTCCAAGGAATTTAACTCAACTTGGATTGCTTCTTTCCACTTTGGCCAATCAGGCCTCCCTTTACATTCATCAACAGATCGTGGTTCAATATCTTCATAACCTTTTATAATCTCAGCAGCTACTGCGAAAGAGAAACTATCATCGATAACCATTTCACTACGGTCCCATAATTCATCATTGCATGCGAAATTTACAGAAATTTCTGTATTAGGTATCTTTTCCTCTTCAGTGGCTTGTGTCTTTTCAATGACACTTTCATTCTCCGGATGAATTGTAGATTCAAGGTGAATCTCTTTCCCAATAATATCTTCATTAGCGTTTCCATTGGGATTGGGATCGATTTTCGCTTTCTAGGAGTTGAGTCCTTGGAACCAATGGGTCTACCTCGCTTCAGGCGTGCAGTAGATGATTCATTTGCTGCAACATTGGTTAATCCGATTGGGATATCAATCCTTGCTGGTGTGTTTGCTGCAGGTATATGTGATTTTGTCACTTTTCCTGTATCAGTGAATGCATCTGGCATTTGATTAGCAATTTGCTGAAGGTGGACAATTTTTCGTACTTCATTTTCACTTTGAGTTGTACGAGGGTCAAGATGAGACATAATGGATATGTTCCAACCCAATTCTCGCCGTTCTTCAGGAACGGTCTTTTCTCCCCCTAACGGCGGGAAGAATGTCTCATCATAGTGACAGTCCGCAAAACGTGCTGTAAAAGTATCTCCTGTCATAGGTTCGAGATAACGAATGATAGTTGGTGAATCAAAACCAATGTAAATTCCCAATCGACGTTGAGGACCCATTTTAGTGCGTTGTGGGGGTGCAATTGGCACATAAACTGCACAACCAAAAACCCTTAAATGTGATATATTGGGTTGTCTCCCAAAGGCAAGTTGTAAATGGGAGAATTGGTGGTGGGTAACAGGCCTCAAGTGGACTAAAGTTGCTCCATGTAAAATTGCATGTCCCCAAGCATAAATTGGCAACTTTGTCTTCAATAACAAAGTGCGAGCAATAAGCTGGAGACGCTTAATAAAAGCTTCTGCTAATTCATTTTGAGTATGGACATGGGGAACTGGGTGCTCAACATCAATCCCAAGTGACATGCAATAGGCATCAAAAGTTTGGGAGGTAAACTCACCAGCGTTATCAAGTCGAATTGACTTTATTGGATAATCAGGGAATTGTGCTCGTAATTTAATTATCTGAGCAAGGAGCCTAGAAAAAGCAACATTACGAGTTGACAATAGGCAAACGTGTGACCATCTTGTAGATGCATCGATTAAAACCATAAAATAACGAAATGTTCCACAAGATAGGTGAATTGGCCCACAAATATCCCCTTGAATTCTCTGTAAGAAATATGGACATTCAAAGCCAAGTTTTGACGGAAAAGGTCCGATGATCAATTTCCCTTGGGAGCAAGCTTTGCAAGACTGGTCAATGGACAAAGTACTATGGTAAGGTTTTAAAAGATGTCCATTTGAATTTGAAATAATCCTACGCATCATTGTGGATCCAGGATGCCCAAGGCGATCATGCCAAAGCATGAAGGTCGTTGGGTCAATGAAATTCTGATTCATGATAGCATGGACTTCAACTGCTTTGATGGTTGTATAATACAACCCAGAAGAGAAAGCAGGAAGTGTTTCCAATATACGCCTCTGGCTGTTGATATTGGTGGTAATGCAAAGATACTCCACATTAT
>NW_018922799.1:45572-70145 GCF_002207925.1 Prunus avium
GAGAGAGAGAGAGAGAGAGAGAGAGGTTACACTGGAGAGACGAAGAGGCCAAAGGTGATGACCTTGTCTGCCAAAGGTGATGAAGATGGAGATGAATGATGTGATGAGATGAGAGTAGTGAGTGAGTGTTGTGTGCGGCTAGGGTTAGGAAATGAAGGAGAGGCTGAGAGAAATGTGAGAGAGGTTGAGAAAGACTAGATCCGTGAGTTTTAGTTTTGGACGAATTTTTCAGGCTTTTGGAATCCAATCATGTGCGGTATGGTGCATGATAACAATTACAAAGAACCACTCAAGCCTTGCCACATGTAAAATATATTTAACAAATAATAAATTTATTTTTAATCAGTCCGGTTCGGTTTAGGATAGTTTACAAAATGCTCAAACCGCAGCCGAACCAAACCAAACCGGTTCGGATCGGTTTTTGAAACTGTTGACTTTTTCTTTGATCAAACCCAAACCAAACCAAACCAATATAATCGGTTCGGCCGGTGTAACCGGATCGGCCGGATTGATGCCCACCCCTAGTTATAGTATAATCATTAATTGACTTATTGATAGAAAGTGTTGTAATTAATTGGAAAGAGTATCAATATTTTTCGCCCCAAAAAAAAGGAGTATCAATATATTGTCTCTTTCCAGGAAGGCCATTCCTAGACAAAATTGAAAACAAAGAGGAAGCCTTGGATTGAGAATTCCTAACAAGTTTAATATGTTATTGTTTTGAAACTATTGAATTGGAGCCTTGGATTGGGATGGTGGAACGACATTGAGGTTTGCCTTGGGGTAGGTCCAGACGGTGAGTGAGGTATATTGGTCAAGAACCACACTAGCCCGACGTTGACGAGGAAAGGGAATAATTTCTGGTGGTGGAATTTGGGAGAGACTAGAAAGAGAGGAGGGGACATAGACACAGATAACGGCACTGCTAACCCTAGTTTAGAAAAATAAACCCAAAAATAAAAATACAAATAAACTTTGTGTAATTGAAATGTCATGTTTTTAGTCGTTATATTGGAGTTTGACCACAAAAAAAAAAAAAGTCGTTATTTGGAGACTAGAGGGAGAGACTAAAGCGTGTTCTACCACTGAACTATTACTCTTTTTGAACTTACCTATTGATTATTTTGTCCGCCGATTTAGCACTTGAATTCGTTTTAAATAGCCAATGTAGCACCTACCGTTATATTTTTTGACATTTCATCTATATTGTCATCTAAAGAGGCATGTGGGGCACACGGTTTTTTATTTTTATTATTAAGGATATTATAGTCATTTTCAGCAGCTAGCTCGCCTCCTTTTTCTCTAATTTTGCTGATGGTTTCTCTCACTCATTTGGCTCCAATCACTAGAGAATCGCTTCTCAGGCATCAAATCCATTGAATCCATATATTTGATCTGTTTTCTTATTTTTAATGAGTTTTTCTATTTAAATCCTGCACTTCTCTTTGTTCATCTCATATTCTAAGTTCACCCCAACTTCTAATTTCATTTTTCACAATTTCTAAGAAAATCCCACTATCTTCCCAAGCTACTCCTAAATACTACGAGTGTTCTTATAATTTCAATTATCCCATTATTAGTGGCTATCTTGAGGATAATTTCAATATGTAGGCAATGCATCTATACATTTTCGCCTGTTAATGTATGTAGCCAATGCATCTCACTTACTGTACAAAGTCAGGAACTCAAAGAGACGTTGCAAAGCTTCTTTCTGGGTATAGAATGTATTGGTCTCTCCTTGTTTAACCAAAATATTGTGGAATGAAAAATTTTATGCAGGCAGTCCAATTCTCACTCTTTTACTAATTATATTGGCACATCACATGATTTGTTGTGATGTGCCAATATGAAGAGTGGTGGGGGGTGTGTATATATGTACTAGGGTTAAGTATTAGAGCATCTCCAGGAGAATCTCCAAATTTTAGCAAAAAGTAGAAACCCAACCCCACCAACCTCCCAAATGTCTTTATCTCTCTCTCCCTTTTTCTCTCTCCTCCTTGCTAGATGTAGAGAGCCAAAAGTTGATTCTCCAAAATAGAGAGCCAAGTAGGGAGTCTGCTGGAGGAAGATTTTCCTTCTTTTTGGCCAAAGTAGTTAGGGATGAGAGGATAAATAGTCTGTTGGATGACCTTTTTTGTCTTTTTACATGATAATAAAATTTAATAGCTTAATGTTTTAAGTATTAGGATGAACAAAAAAAAATGTGGGTTTTAAATAGAAAAACTCTTTTTAATTACCAAACAGTATCTCCAAGGCAATAATAATTGTTTGGGAGATTCACTATTATACCCAATTTAGGGACTCAAATTATAAAAATACCATATATGAAATGGACTTTAGAAACACACCCAAAACTCATTTACAACATAACAAAAAGACTTTTAACTTCTTATAAATTGCAAAATTGTCATTGATTTCTTAAAACAAGCTCAACCCCAAAACCTCATAAACAAACCCAAAACACTCAATAGGACATCAAAGTAATTTAATAATTAAAATTAAATTAAATAGAGCCATCTATTATTTTTTGGGTTTTTTTTTGTTTTGTGTATAGAAATTAAATGGTGTAGGATTTATTTATATTTTTTGTGCTAAGAATGAGTATATGACTAAATATCTCTAATTGTTTCCGATTGGGGATTTTCTCCTTCATCTCCTTCATTTGTGTCCCTGCTTTTATTGTCACCCATCTCGTCGATCTACCTCATCATATTCTTTCTCCATGCTAGACCGTGAGAGCAATTGGAACACCCACGGGTTATTTCGAAAGGGATCTCCAACCAAATCTGAGCACTTGGCATGATGGGCAGCAAGGATATTCAATATTTGATCTCTCTTGTAATCTTCATCACCACTGATTTTAGCATCTAGCCTCAACAACTCTTCCAGTGGTAGAGATGGAGCCATTAATTCGTCAACATCATCATCAAAGTCTCTAAATTGTATGCTTGCAACCCCCAACTCCCCCTGACCTGCAAATCTTTCAGAACTAATCTCTTAGCCCCAAAAATTCCAGCCCTAACGCGATTTGGCAAAAATAACATAAAGGTGTCTGCCGCGCAAATCTCACGGCCTGGAGTTCCGGGCCGAGGGGATGTGCGTTAACACGGGGTTTCCTGCTTTTGGGTGCGGTGCGGTTGTGTGCGGGCGTGCCAGCACGGTTTACCGTGCGTTGATGTGTTGATGAGTGTTGGATGGATAAGTGGTGCGCCTGTTTGATCTGTCTTCCTAGTCAAACGATTGTAGCCGAGAGAGGAACTGGTCTCGGCTGTTAGGTTCACGGCCTGAACTACAAGGCCGTTGAGTGATGGTGTTGGTGGCGGGTTTTGGGCGGTGCTCCGGCACGCTGCTCAGGGAGCGACGGTCGTGTGATATATGGGGTGAGTGAACGAACAACAAGGATGGTGCTCCGGCGCCTTGAAAATCAATGGTCGTATGATATATTGATGAATGGATTTTCCTTACAATCTAACACTACTCCTAGGAAAGCAAGTAAAGATATTGAAAGTGCATTACAGGAAAAAAGGAGTCTGATTAGCGCAAGTGGGCAGTCCAATCGACATTTGGGATCGTGAAGTATGGTGGTGAGACTCCAGAAATCCCGGTGAATCTCGGCCGCCGCTCTCGATCGTGGGTTCTGAACCTCTGGCCGTGGAGACGCATTTATGGCCTGAATAGCTGGTGAACCAATATCTCAGGCTGTCAGAATTCTTGTGAGAATGTCTACGTCTAATCACTCTGATCCTCACTACCAAATCCTGACTTCAGTCACTTCCCACCTTCCCTCATGCATTAAATGCCTCTTTGTAGCCAATGGGTTTGCTGCATTAAACAGGCACTACTTCATTAAATGAAGCCTGGGACCCTGCTGTCACGTGATGATTTGCCTTTAATGCCCTGGCCGCAATTTTGTTCGGCCTCGGCCTCGGCCTGCGCTTGAGGCCGAGATGATACTGCCTTAGCATTTCTTCTTTTATCTTTGGGAAGGCGAAGTACCCTGGCGAAACACTGCGTTTCAGCTTCTGCGAACAAGTGCCAGGGCCGAGAGAAAGGGCTCCTTCGGCCAGCTCATGGCCGTGATTTATCAGGCACAAACAAAAGGAGGCCGCCCACTTGGAAGGACCATAATGTCCTCAACAAAAAAAGCATGTGCCCCTCACATGCCTGTTTAGATGAAAATATGGATGAAATTCTCAAAAAACTAACCGCAACTGCTATATTGGCTATTTTAAATGAGTTCAAAGACTAAATTGGTAGATGAAATAATCAAAGGGGGGTAAGTTTGAAAAGGATAATAGTTCAAGGGGTAAAATGGCTAAAAATTCTTATCTTAATGAATAAGATGAAGCGAAATGTGAAGTGAAAATAAATGCACCAACTCTAAATACAGAGACTTGGGATCCCACCAACACCACCCATTATTCGGATATCTCAATAGATTCTTGTCTAGTCCAAAGAAAGAAAATATCCAATTTCATCTCTATCAAATTGTAATTTTAGAATTTAGAAGAGTGGATATAATTATGATGCAATGGGTTATTGGAGGTTTTTTTTTTTTTTTTGTCAAAGTTCCAATTCATTGAAATCCCCCAAAAGGGAAGAGAACAGTACAATTAAAGACGAGCAAAAACATCGGCTAGAAAATCAACAGGAAACAAATAGGAACAAATCTAGCTAAAACCATTACATTATGGCATGAAGATCATGTTCCCGAGCAAAAAAACTAAAACGGCAAAAGCCAACATAAAGCCCACAAAGAGGCATTATGCCCACATTCGGCATAAAGCCCACATTCAGCATAAAGCCCACATTAAACATAAAATACATAAAATAAAACACAGGAAACTTAACCGCCATTACCAAAGAGAAACTCCAATTCGCCACCAACAAAGAGAAATTCCACAATTGTAGATGGACAAACCACCAATCACCAACATGAAGAACCAAACACCCATAGGTCAGCAAACCAAGCCAAATAACCCTCAAAACATAGCACACCCGAGATTCACCAACATAACCAAAATTAACCCAACCAATACATCCAAAAGACAGCAGCCAATAAAGAAAGAATGAGAAAACTCATTCCACAAACAGGAGAAAAAGAACCAAGAACCTGGAAGGAGGTGGTGCAAGTACCCAAGCTAGAGCTCTACACACCTTCCAATAAAAAGTGCTAAAATGCATTTGAAATTTGCAGCTACAAACCAAGGATGAGGCCAGATCAAAGGGGAGGTGAAGGAATCTGGATGAGCCATGGATTTTGAGCCGGTATGGCAGAGGACTCGTAGGGTAATGATGGTAGTGATATGGGAAATCATGCCCATGGTCTTCATCCCACCAAATTGTAAAAAGGAGAAAAGTGTGATTCAGGAGGAAGGAGGAAGAAGAGGGGAGGGGAGGAGGGGCAGATCACCTTCCCCCTCCCCAACCCCCCGCCTTCCCCCTCCCCAACCCCCCGCCTTCCCCTCCCCCCCCCTCCCTAAAAGATACGGCGCTGAAGGGGTGGGGAGTTTTAATTTTTGGGAGATTCACTATTATACCCAATATAGGAGCCCAAATTATATATATATATATATAAACCCTATATGAAATGGACTTTAGAAACACACCCAAAGCCCATTTACAACTGTTGGGGTCTTTTTCAGTCGGAAAGCTCGTTCGGGCTTGTTGATTCTCGGACCGCCATAGAGTGGTGGATCAAGCCTTCGTTGCCCCTTTTTCTGAGTTAGTGAGGACTAGGCCCAAAGCATCTCGAGGGAGAAGCAAGTCCCAGGGGAGTACTTTGTTCTTCTTCCAGCGGCTGCGTGTTTGGTGCTGATGTTTCCGGCAGCTTGACGAAGAGTTGAAGATGACTTGCTGATGCTTCCGGCAGCTTGACGAAGAGTTGAAGATAACTTGCTGATGTAGATCTGAGATTATATGAGCTTGGCACGAGAGCTTGGAGTGTGGGAGCTAAAGATTCACAAGTTTAGCAAATGAGAATGCATGTGCTTGGCTTGGTGTTGGATATGCTTGAGTTTGGGTGTTGATAATTTGTTGTTTGTGGCTATGGCTATGGGGATTTAAGAGTTTCAAGAGGAGGATGGGAGGAAAATCTTGAGATTTAAAGGCTATGGTGTTTATAGCTTGGAATGAAGGAAAAACTTGGAGTTATGCTTGGTGAGGCTTTATAGATTTAAGATTATCAAGAGAAGGAGGATGGCAGGAAAAGCTTGAGGTTTGAAGGCTATGGTGTTTATAGCTTGGAATGGAGGAAAAACTTGGAGTTATGCTTGGTGTGACTTTATAGAGAAGATGATGGATTTCAAGGGGAGGAGGTTATGGCTGGGGTGCTTGCAACAACTAGGAAGTAGGTGTGATAATTGAAGAAGGGGGTTGATGACTGCTGGGATACTTGCAGCAGCCAAAGCAAGAAGTTGTTATGCTGCTCCAGCAGCTAAAGAAAGGGCTGATGGCTGAAGAAGGGGGTTGATGGCTGTTGGGATGCTTGCAGCAGCCAAAGTAAGAAGTTGTTGTGTTGCTCCCGCAGCTAAAGAAAGGGCCGATGGTTGAATAAGGGAGTTGATGGTTGCTGGGATGCTTGCAGTAGCCAAAGAAATGTGAGTTCTCATGGTTGCTGGGAGGCTTGCAGCAACCAAGAGATGTTGATTTTGCTTGGGCAATGCCTCCCAATTTATAGAAGGGGAAGGCTCTTTTTGGTTCCCAATAGGTAAAAGGAAGTGTTGGAACTAGTCTATTTCCAACAGGTAAAATTGAGCATTGAGACATTCTTATTTCCAATAGGTAAAGCTAGGCATTGGAAAATGACTATTTCTTATGAGTAAAAGAAAGTGTCAGAATTGGCTTGTTTCCAGTGGGTAATAAAGAGTGCTGAAAAATGCTTGTTTCCAACGGATAAAGCTAGACATTTGGAAAATGACTATTTCCTATGGGTAAAAGGAAGTGCTTAAAAAATATCTCATTTGCTTACCCACATTGGAGAACTCTAAGTAATGGGCTTGGACTTTGGTGCTCCCAAGTAGCTAGCCCAAAGTCTCCATTATCCAAGAGCTTTCGTGGGTCTTGTGGACCTCCATAACCTTCCACACCACAATCCCTTGTACAAGCCCCGTAAACCACATGACTTGGGTTCATGTAAGCTTGGTAGGTGATTGACATATGAAAAATGTATTATTGGCTTGGCATGGCATGCACACTATTTCTATATTTATTTAATAAATTAATTCTCAAAATACAGCTTGGATTAATGCATGACCAACATTATATGTTATATTGGGCTTTAAATGTCTTTGGGCTTCCCATGACTTTTTTGGGCATCAACAACAACATAACAAAAAGGCTTTTAACTTCTTTTAAATTACAAAACTGCCATTGATTTCTTAAAACAAACTCAACCCCAAAACCTCATAAAAAAGTCCAAAACACTCAATAGGGCATCATCGTAGTTTAATAATCAAAATTAAATTCAATAGGGCCAGCTGTCATTTTTTGGGTTTATTTATAGAAATTAAATGATGTAGGGTTTATCTATCTTATTAGTGCTAAGAATGGATATATGACTAAATATCACTTCTTCTTTTTTTTGCTAGGGTTGACTAAGACTTTCTCCTTATTGGAGGGTCTCATTAGCGTGCTTTGGGAATTGTACCTACCCATTCACCAATCATGATTCTTTTAAGAGCACTTCCAGCAGTTTGCCCCTTGCCATGGCAAGGGGGGGCTAGGGCAGCTACTATTCACATGAATAGTAGCGGCCCTTGCCATATTAAGCTATGTGTGTTTCCAACAGTTGCCATTTGCCATGGCAACTACTATTCATTTTTTTGTTTTTTTCACAACTTTTTTTACTTAAACAATTATTTTGGATAATATTTTCGAGTAAGATTTTTGGGTTCCTACGTGTCAATACTATTCATATCGGATAAGATTTTTGGTTTCAAATTTAAGATAAATTTCAAAAATCAAATTTAAGATAAATTTCAAATTTCAAATTTAAAATGCATTTCAAAACTTGAATAATAGTAGAAAGAAGAATAAAATGTATGAGGATTTGATGTTAAAAATGAAGAGTATTGGTTGGTATTTATATAAAAAATATATAGTATTTTTTTTAAAAAAAATTCAATTTTTTTTCATTTTTTTATTGCACAAAAATTAGCTGCCGTTGGATTGGAGGAAAAAAATCTGATCGGAGAGCCTAGAGTGCGACACGTGGAAGAAGCTGCTGATGTCATGTTTTGCCCTTGGGCCAGCCTTGCCCTTAGGCTGGCCTGTTTGCTGGGTCCCACCATCAGCCCGGGCAATAGTTTGTTGCTGGAAACAGCTTTATGGCCCAACCCCCCAAAAGCCCTCCCCTTGGCTGCATTGCTGGAAATGCTCTAAGATGGTGAATAGCCAAATTCCAATTGAAATGAAATCTTTAGTATAAATTATATTATATGTAGTATAAAAAATTTATGCAGACTACTGAATATAATCTACTCAACGTTGTAATAGTACTAGATGCCATTTTCATTCCCTTTTAATTTATTGTTTTCTATCTAATAGCCGAAAATAAATTATCTCAAAGCTGGAAGGATAAATAAACATTATTGAGATTCTGAACTTTATTATACTTTATAATGGCAGGTTACATGTACACTTTGTCTGCAACGACTTGTTTTGTGCTACGGCTGACGCCTATGGTAAGAAATGGAGAGGTGGTTCTTTTTCAAACTACGTATATACATATACCACTCATAATTTATCTATTATACATATATGGTGACTTGATTCTTCGACGAACCATAAAGAAACCTGCAGAGGGTCTGTACATTGAGGATCTCCTTATCGTAGTTATGTTAAATTCCAGCAAATCAACCCGACTGGCCTATCGATAGGGTTAAAAGCAGCAACTCAACCTGCAGTCCTATCAAAGCATAGCTGCAATTTGACTATAGTGTTTTTATTGGCTCAATTACACCAAAGCAGATATCACTATGTTCTTGTGTTCTTGTATCTTGGCATGCTAGTCAAACCTGGACCTGGTAAACTTTGGATGCAGATGAAAGCCAACAGAAGTCTCAAACCAACGAGAAGCCTATCAAGTACCTTTCAGGACAAAAGGAATAATTCGTTCTGTTGCTTAGGCATCATAAGATGCAACTTCAGCTTCCCCAGCATGCACAATTGTACAGGATTCTTGTATACTGAGACCTTTGCAGCATTATTACCCAATAAAATGACATGCAAAATGCTGAAGGCTTCACCTTTATCTACTGCAAATTGCCACTCTCTCATTGATATGCGGAACCAGTCCTTTCTAGGAGACTGGGTTGCTTTAACTTCAATGAACTCTGTACTATCTTCCTTCTCCCCTACAACTATGTCATAGGGAAGCCCAGTTTCATTGCATTCATTAACCCACTTCACAACTGACTTTCCAGCTTTTGAAATCAAGTATTTGAAAGCAACAAGCTCACCCAGTCTCCCAGTTAGCATTGCATCTCTTCCACTGGATGTACCATATCTAGGCTGGTCTCTCTTGCTAAAATTAGGAGATAAACCCAAATCAGGAGAGTCAGAAACAAAACCCATATTAATAGGATCAAATTCAGTATGCATTCCATTTCCAGTCTCATTGCAAGCATAACCAGAATGTTCTTGCAGATAATTGGAGCCTGGCAAAACTAAAGCTGCAGATGTCATTGCTGAATCATCTTCAATGGTCCAATTAATGTCAACTGAAACAGAATGTGCAACTGGTGCCTGTGTCTTGGAAAGATTTGCATCAGTATAACCAAAACCTGGTGCAGTTTTCCAATCAATAGGTGGCCAGTTAATTACTTTCCTTTTGGATTTCGAACTGTTTTTCTCATTTACTTCAGTCAAAGTAAAACTTTTTGGGAGTGACTTATAATTGTCTGTCAATGAACTCACAGATGACAGGGACCAAACAGATTCTTCACCAGAAAGCTTCGGTACCTTTTGGCTGTTTAAGATAAAAAATTCTGTCTGCTCCTCAGTTGAACCTGATTCAGCCATTGTTGTGATCATATGAAGGAAATTTGCCAAGTGTAATTCTGGATTTCCGTCAAAAAATAAACGAGAAAGCTCCACAAATAACGCGTGTGAATCCAGTTCTTGGGTTGTATACAAATTGCTACCCTGTATTAATAGGACGAAAATATACAAGGTTATGAAAGAGAGAGGTTTCTATGTCCACATCATGCAAGTATCATAACGGCTTGGTGAAAAATCTTCCGATGTTCCAAAACAATAATAAACAACATTTTATTAGAAAGAGAATTTGATTAAAAAGGAGATTAGTCTGTATTCTTGGAAGACAGTTTTTATTTACTATTTGTTTTCTGGCCAGAGAAGTACGACATGTTTGTAACCATACATGATACGATTTCAAATGCTAATTTGTTAACATTGTAAATATCAGTGTTTTGAAAGGTGAGGCTTAGGCGTGCCTTGAGGAATGAGTTGAGGTGAGGTGTGTTAAATAACCTGCTGCTGGATCTTGTTCTTTAATGTAACCAACGGCAATAGACTAAACTAGCAAATATTAGAAAACTTAGACACACAAGAATTATACTAGTTCGGTAGAACTTTTGCCTACGTCCAGTTGTGATTTCTCTAGGTAGAGAAATCACCGCTCCTTTGATTAATAATAGAGATTACAGAACTTTTGCAAACCCTAGAACTAATCTCAAAACTCTTGGCTGTCTCTGGCTGTTTTTCCCTCTCTCTCAAAATAAGCCTTGCCACACCCTATTTATAGATATAGAGTTGGCTTACATGTCCCAAGGCTGATTGAATTCCTATTCCTAAGTGGATTCGGAAATTACACTTATCCAAAACCAAATAGGCTTCTAGAAAGCCAAACCGGAATTGAATAAGGAAAACTGAAATTCTTTCCTAATCCCTCTAGGACAAGAATACCTCTAATTTTCCTAAAGCAATCCTAAACCAACTAGGACATATTTGACGAGCCAAAATCCTAACAAGGTGGTCAAGAATCTCCTGACCCATGGCTCCGTTGAGCAGTTTCCCAGAAATGAGAACACCGCAGCTAAAGCTTGAGCCCTGATTGTGACCAAATTATTATTAGTACCTTAAGACAACTAGCGCCGTTTCAACTTTCACCAACAGCCCAAATTGTTTGTCTTCCAAGAAAAACCGTGTACAACAACTTCTGCTCTCCTCCACAAATAGAATCCAGAACAAAATTAACAAACACCAAAATGTCTCCTCTTTTTCTCTGTTTGTTACACCTCCCAATTCTCTGACACCACCTTCAACATCTCCTTCTCCAACTCAAGGCCATCTCTTCTTCTCTATTCTCCATGTCTCCCTGCTTCTGTTCAGTGTTCTTTGTTATAAGTTAGAGCTCCCAACCTCTGTTCTTGATACTTTATAGCAATAACTTGGAAATTTTATGTTGCAGCTAAATGATTGTTAATGTTTCTTAAGCTCCCAGCCTTCATATTAAATGATTCATTCCAGTGGTTAGTTTTAACTATATAATTGTTAATGTTTAAATTAGTAAAATTTCAATTTTAATTAGCTCAGGTCCAAAGGGCATACACCTGAACACTTACGTTTACGGCTCACCTTGCAAAACACAAGAGGCCTCGCCTTTGAAAACATTGGTAAATATAGTAATCCCAACCAACTTGTAAGTCAGTTTGCATTTGGTATAAGCATATACGCATTAGGAAATACACACATGCACACTCAATGAAAGATAAAAGAGAATACCTGCAGAAGACAGCTACATCTTAGCCTCTTATTGGATTTCCTGCCAGAACTCTTTATAACATTCTGATAAAACAGCTTTTCAACAACAACTACTTGCAAACGATTTAAGATATCAAATCCAGACTGCTTGAGTTGTGTATATTTATCAGGGTGTACACTTTGTAAGTAGCGCTGTGCATATGGAAGAGCCCAATCCATCAATGCAGCTTTTGTGCTACAATCTGCCAGACCATAAAATATTGCCTCACGAGTTACAGCCTGCATATAAATGCACAAGGTGGAAAGATGAGAATTACATTTCTTCTCAGTTGTACAGTTTTATAATTATTTATTTTCCACATTCATTTTATTGATTCACAATATACGGCATCCTAAATCTTGTAACACCCGATCTTTACAATGCAGAATCTCATAGTAACAATGCATGGGAAAATGTAAAGAATACTATAACCTGTTCAAGTTCATTTTCACTTCAAAGCATGCTGCTGATATTACCAAAGATATCTTACCTCTGAAAGTGCAGGAATCCCTAAAGCTTTCAGGAGAATGGAAACTTTTCTAAATAGCATCTCTACATCAGCATTACTTAGTTCACCGAAGTATAGAAAATCAACTCCATCCAAATGCATAAACTGCTTTTTTAACTCAATATCATCACACCAAAACACAAGACCGAAGGAAGGATGTAGAGAAACCCACTTATCTTGAACAGTAGGAAGCACCGTACATTCAATATTTGTAAGAGAATCTTTCAAGTAAACAATATCCTCAGCACTCAATCCTGACTTCAGTCCATCAGTCCATTTCAGGAATACTCGAAAAACCTGTGACAAGGAAGAAACAATTAGATCACTGTGCAGCTTGCGCTACTTATAATATATCTCTAAACTTAATTACTTACGGCATTAGCTGCTTGTGAAGGCAAAGCAATATTTGATAAATCTAGCAGAATCCGAAGGTAGCTACGGAGAGGTGGGATCTCATGTACTCCACACCCACCAACAAAGAAGTCGTGAAGGCCTGGGTAGAAATTACGCAGCATCTTATTTAAGGGAATATGATTAATACCTGTTGAGCTGTATTGAGGACGGATCCCCTTGATATGGTTAATGAAGGAAGTGGAATCATCCCAATATACTTCTTCAGGGGACAAAAATATACCAGACACCACATCCTCATGACTGAAGTTAGATTCATATGGAACAAATATGAAAGGTCCAGGATGGAACTCATCGGTAATTTTCTGATTCGAAGGAGCCATTTCATTCCAGATTAATGAGTAAATTTTGAACATTTGGGCTAGGCTGGGACAGAAGATAAGTGTGATTTAAAATGTGCACAACCATGCAAAATTAAACAAATAAAATAGGAATGGATCCGTACCCACATGAGAATTTCATATGATCAGGAGCAGATATTGAAACAGTATCAAATAGCATAAAATTTCACAAGTCTACATTCAACATAGAGGTTCGCAAGACTACGCTTGAAACAGAATGCGTACTAATTCTGATTTTATTTATTAAGCAAAAGACACCTTATCCCTTCTGACAAAGGTTTTAGAAACTACATTGAGAGAATACAATGACTTCGTAGAGAAAAGAAGAAGGCAATAAGATAGATAATACACCCCAACATGAACCCAAACAAAGTTTTCATCTATTATAACTTATAAGGATAAATTGTTCAATCTACCATTTAACTTCACTCGCTAAAACTGCTTTCTGTTTTGAAATGCTAAAGTTAAAGCAAAGTTGAGATAAGTTTCCCAAACGACCAAAGGCATGCTCAAGGACAGCCAGCTAGATGCTATTAAGTAAATATGCCAAAATAAAACATAACAAAGGGGATCTTAGACACTCATAAAACAAGTCTCTTTGAAATTGAATACATCCTTTGTCAAGATGGCAAAACTTCATCAAGAGACCACACACATCATCCGCTTTATTAGCCACCCGCATGGCTTCGAATTGCACTTTAACATTAACCCAGTGACATGTGGCTGACATCAGTGACCTCTGTTTAGTAAGTCTATGAAAACATAATGCATGTCTACACAGAGCTGTAAAAACCTTAACTATTCTGTAATAAAACAAAATACATTGATATGAAAGAGAATTTGTGTCTATGAGCAACCAAATGATACTATAGAACAACTGCTTTTGGTTTAAGCACTTCATATTTATTTTGATCCAGTTGTATTGATGATATTGGTGAATCCCATAAACATAGAGACATCCAATATTAAAAACCAAATGATCTCGCTTCCAGAAAAATGAGGAAGAAAAAAGAAAAGAAATACCTTGCTCTGAATGGGTTCTCACATCTCCATAGTTTCAAAATCTCAAAAACATCACCAAGAGAAACTCTCGTCTTAAACCCAATATCACTTGCGAACTTTCCACTTCTCACCTGTTTCAAAAGGAAAAATGTAGATATGCCGAAAACGAGATTTGAGATTTTCAGATAGCTGAAACTATGATGCATAATGGTCAGATGAATAATGGACAACTGAAACGTAAATTATCATCACATCATAACAACACACAATCAAACAGTAATATCCAGATCTGGGCATGGTTCAGGCCAGCTCGGTTTTGGGCCCAAACTGACCACCGAACAGAGCCACATGTAATATGACATGTAAAAAAAATTTAACTAGATATGCCGAAAACAAGATTTGAGATTTTCATATAGCTGAAACTATGATGCATAATGGTCAGATGAATAATGGACAACTGAAACGTAAATTATCATCACATCATAACAACACACAATCAAACAGTAATATCTAGATCTGGGCATGGTTCAGGCCGGCTTGGTTTTGGGCCCAAACTGACCACCGAACAGAGCCACGTGTAATATGACATGTAAAAAAAATTTAACTGGCGGTCTGGTTTGATTTTCCGCCAGTTCTGGAGTAATCAAACAGGCCTGAAACTGGTTCAGCCGGTTTTCTTGCCAATTTCCTTTATTTTTTAAGCTTAAAAACCAAACCAAACCGCCAGAACCAGTCCAGTTTGGTTGGTTTGATTGGTTTTTCTTTATATTTGTTCGGTCGGTTGTATTGCTGCAGCATGTTACCCTAAACCCTAAACCCTTGTCGAGGACAAGTACATGACCTAATGTTGAGGATATTAAGTCCTACATCAGGCATTCTAATTTCAAAGCATTGCATCACAGCATATAAAATCCCGGGTTCTTCACTCATTACCAATTACTTTCAGGTTGGGACTTAAATTCAGACATTTCCATATGCACTATATTAAATAACCTATGTATAATTTTTTTTAATCATGAAAGAAAAGATAATTTTGAGCATTCCATCTCCAACTAACCTTTGGAACAGAAAATGGAGCAGATGTACCCAGAATCGAGCGCACTGGATCACAGTTGTGATATAAATCCTTGGGGTAGTGAAGTTCATCATCCATTGTTGATACCACCCATTGCACATCACAGATGCAGCTTATAAATGAAGATCTGAAGGGCTGTCTATCTGCTACAGATTTAGAAGTGCAGTAACCGGTCGTTTTATCGCTATAGCAATCATCCCATAATGTATCAAGAACCTCTAGGAGATATTCACAACCTTTTTTGTTGTTCTGTCTGGACAATAGGGATAATAGTTGGACTAATTCAGGTGACTCCCAATCTGTGGCATTCAGTCCAAGGGAAATGCTGTCCTTGTCCCAAATCAACTTCTTCAAAAAAGAATCAGATAAACTATTAATTCCTTTCTCAACTTGAACTACTTTCACAAAATCTGTGATGCCAATTTTCTGGAAAAACTCCCTCCACTTCATCCGTCCATTTGGGAGTGATCTAGTGGTGGGATGCTTCAAATAGGAGATGTCAACCTCATGCCAAACCATATCCACCCCATTAATTAAATTATTTATGTCCACAGGATTTCCAAATGCTGCACTGAAATGAATTGTTGCTTCAGCAGGTCGTTTAAAGCCATTATTTGTTAGTATATAAGCTTTATTTCGTAGTTCTGAGATTATGTATTCCTTTTCAACTCGACAATTATAGCAGCTCGACTGCAGGTGAACCATTACAAAACAAATATAATCAGTCATCAAATTCTCATCCCTATCTGTAATCCTGCCATCAGATATAGCCGGCAAGATATGCACCTTGATAATTTCATGTGCGGACAACTGTTGGACACCAATTCTACGAAGCATACTTGTTACTTTTTCAACTGTCGTCACATTCATGTATGACACGTCAGCACATGATGCAAAAAGGAAGCTAGGACTTACAATCTGAAGGTTAGCATACAAATCTGGAAAAGACTCAAGTCCATGCTGACCCTCAAACCCAGTCTTTAAGGCATCAAAATGTAACCAAATTGGGCCTTCATCCACTGCAACATATGTACCGTCCGAAAGAGGAATAAATGGAATTTTTCGAAGGTTTTCTATGAATTCCATTTCTACTCCTGAGTCAAATGAAGCTTCCACAGAAGAATTGAATGACATTGCATAAAGTGAACTTAGCCAAGAGGCCAGCCAACTCAGTCCCATTGATTTGAGGCCATTTTGTGTATGACATAAAGAGTCCACAATTTGAAGCAAAACTTTGGGTCCGTAGTCCACAATACCTAGAACTCTTGCAAGTGGATCCGGCACAACTATATTTTTATCCAAGAACCCAAGGCCAAGATGCTCATGCAGTAAGGCATCAGGGAGAAGCAAACGAGCCTGTTTATTCCAACCTCTTAGGACCCTGCACGGAGGAACCCACTCGTTATTTCCTCCTTCCAGGAGTAAGCAATTCGACATACGTAATTTTGAAATAATCAATCGCGGAAGAGAAGAAAAGAAACCATGCACATCCCCGACAAGCGGAACAAAGGACATATAAGCTGTCACAGCTCTCCCGGGATTCTCTTTAAAGCACGGAAGAGCACAAAAAGATCTCTCTGCATTAACAAACAAACCAGGAAATTCGGACAATAGCCACTGGTTCCAGGGACTATCTCCATCAACTTCTTCTCTAGATGATGGAAGAACAAAATCACCCTGAAGAATAAACTTCAGCCCATATGTTCTAAGAGGAAGAAATGCAAAAACAGGCTGTGGGGCAATATCAGGACAATAATCACCATTATCTGATTCCTTCAATGTAAATGCTATTGATATTTCTGTTGTTTGTACATCACCACGAATAAAATCTGCTTGCAATTTCTGAGATACTACAAACCATGTCATTTTCTCTTTCCCATGTGAAATCTTAACGATACCATCTCCCACAATATCCTTTCTCATGACCGTAAGTGTATCATCAAGCAAGTTTCTAAACTTAATACACTGGAGGCGGTGGAGAAAGAGTAGTAAAGAAGGATGAAGATCTGAAAACATATTAATTACGCTTTTCATGACAGTTCTATCCGATAAATTAGATCTGAAAGGAAGAACAATGCAAGTGTTCCAGCAGTTCCAATCTGCTTTATCATTGTCACTAGATGCCAGGCTACTAAACAAGTGAATACTGCGAGGAGGTACAACTGTGGGCAAAATTAAACCAATCTGACCCTCACTTATATCAAACTTGATATGAAACCCATTGGAATGAATTTCTGGAGCATCTGTAACCTGCAGAAAGACAATCACATATTAATGAAACCTTATTATCAATAAAACGTATGTTGAATGAAAATTTTCTGGGTAGGGATGGTGGAACGACATTGAGAGAGAGAGAGAGAGAGAGAGAGAGAAAGACAGACAGACAGACAGACAGAATGATAACTACAGTATTTTTCACAACCTACCCGAAATACTGATTTGAAACCAATGCCCTTCTGCCCTATATATCCAGCTTTAGATCCTTTCTTGGTTGAATTTCCAACATCACAGAGTGCCCTAATGTTCTGGGCAGAAAAGCCCCGTTCATTGTTTAAAACAACAATACCTGACTCTTGAAGAATGAATGTTAGAGTTGGTTCCACATTTGTTGGGTAAATATTATCATCAGCATTTTGCACCTGAAGCAATAAAGAATAATTAGATGCATTTAAAACATGACAAACTTATAAGAGGATTATTTCCAACTCCAGACTCTTATTGTAGAATCATATCAAGATTTGAAGAAAATTAAAATGGTAGTTTATTGTATCAACAATAAATTGCTGATGAGAAAATGCTGCAGATAAAAAGATTCGCGAAGGATAAACAGATTTCAAACTCAAATAACAGTGGTCTTGCAGATATTGGTTTGTCAGTCCATTATATGTAACACCACATCAGTAATAAAGTAAAGATCGTATGTAAGGCATAACTAATATTCTACAGTAAGAAATCCAAATGTCAAAGTTCCAAGCATATGCGCCAGGTGCAAGGACAGACCATAGCCAGGGCTCACCTGAGCTGCAGCCCACCCCAATCAAGAAACTGGAGATTATCTCATGGATGATCAAAATCAAAAGACTTCTGCTAGATTAGTGTTTTTTTTTTAATTTAAAAAAGGAAACAGAATTTTATTGCAATTATGACAATAAAAAAACAGCACAAGGTGGCGAAGATGGCCACAAAAGAAGTCTAAACAGCGAAAAAGCAGTTAGACCAAGCAAAACAAAAAACTTCTAACAAAAGAACAAAACTTAAAACAAACTTTGACTGGAAAGCTAGCGGATGGCTGCATTCCAATCCAGCCAAATGCTCCTAAAGGACATATCTATAAAGTCTGTAGAAGTCGAAGCCCATAGTGAGGAACATGATCCAACTTTCTCCCATAGCTTCTCCATTTCGCGACAAGTACGGTCCTCAAAAATCAATCTATTTCGTTCCAACCAAACCACCCAGATGATTGCCAATACAATACAATCCCATAAAACCTTGGCTTTCTTCCCATTTCCTTCAAGATTATGCTTCTCAGACAAGGAGGAGTAACAGTCCCTGGAAACAACCCAGCTAATTCTGAATTCCCTAAACAGACGCAGCCACAAATTCAAGTTCACCCAGCAATGCAAGAAGAGATGAACCACCAATTTTGAACATCTCTTGCAAAGAATGCACCAATGAGGGGAGAAGCAGGAATTGGGTCTTCTTTGAATCATCACACGTATAAGCCTTCCCATGGGCCACAATCCAAGAAAAACCCTTCCATTTGGGGAGGCTTTAAAAAATGTGTATGTGGTGTGGGGATTTGGTTATGCATGTGTATGTGTATGACTTTCTGGGTAAGAATTAAAATCTATGTTTTCAGATCGGCATGCGACAAATTACTCACCTGGAACATCGGTTGACAAGATAGTAAGACGTGATAACTGATCAGACAGAGGAGTCCACTTAATATTCAAAACAAAGTACAAAGTTCAAAGCTCAAACCTTTTAGTAAGTACTCCAAGGAGTCATTAAAAATGTACCATGATATATCATAGACTACCCTGTTACGAAGCTGTATCCATACATACCCAAGCAAATAGACACACAGACAGATATATTTTTTTAAGGGTTTTACAGGCAATCTAAGAGCATATATATATATATATATGGATATACATGCATGCATCTACAAATGTAGCCAATTGTTAAAAAACCAAAGAAAAAGTAAATAAAATTTCACCTGGGAATTCAGGATCAGCACCGATGAAAACTTGCAAATATTGCATGGCAAATGCATAGGACAACAGCACACACATAAAAGAAGAAAGACAGAGGGGACAACAACCACTGACGGATCTAGTAAGGAGCCAGTGAAGGCACTAGGCCCCACTCAGTCTTGTTTTACACCCATGAAGGTGTCAAGTTTTCATGGTATTTTCTGTTGAATGGGGGCAAACTGTTTGATAAATTGCCTCAAAGAAGGCTAAGGCGGGGCAAAGGGGCAAAGAAATGGTTGAGACTTGAGCTACATTAGGCCAAACTTTACAGGTTGTTGCTAGGCCAGAGTTTACAAGTTCTTGCCCCTAGGAAGGATAATTCCTAGATCCCCCAGTGACAACAACAGCATACTTTCCATACGGTTTATTTTATAGTGGAGTAGATAATTACACGAAGCACAATGAAAGAAACAAAGAACGTAGCCTCACCAGCTCAAGAAGAAAATGAGAATCCTGAGAATACAATTCCTCTGAAAGGCAATGCAGAGCTCTCCCTAAGCGGGCATGCTGCTTCTTTAGGATGCTACTTCCAACATTTGATAGGCTTGAATCTAGGCCAAATTCATCTCTCCTGATTGACTCAACTACGAGGACTGCATCTTCAAGTTCATTAAGTTCTGTAGAATGCTTTGAGCCACTGCCAATTCTAGCTTCAGAAGCTTCTGCACCACTAATCTTTATACAGGGTTCAGCACATTCACCTTTCTGCTCATCTGCCCCAACAGATGCACCAATACTCCCTTCAGAAGCGGCAAGCTTATCAGACACATCCTGCATATACTTTGAACCTGACTCGGTTTCATATCTAACAGCATTGAAGCATGAAGCCCCAGACATGAACAAATCAGTAGTGTCATAGGAACAAAATTCATTGTAATCATGAATCCACTCCACTATACCAAGAGATAAGCCAACTTCATGAATCATGAGACGCTGATCTGTCTGGTTGCACTCACTCAAAATGGCTGAAGCAGCATGTTTGAAAATAGATCGCATCCCTGAAAGCAATACATCAGCAGCAAAACTACGAAATTCTGCAGGTAGATAGCCAAGACAATCAATGATAAATCTTGATAAAACAGGTTCACCAGTATTCATCCGGGTTACATCTCTGTGTAATTCATTACAAAATTTACTAGTAGAACCTTCACCAATCATTTGCTGTCCACACAATGCTTCTCCTTGACTTAGAAAATTCTTATTGCCATGTATTTCCATATTGTCTACATAATTCTTCAAAATGACTTCAAATGCATGCTGTACATGAAGTTTCAGAAGGGACACAGGCACATGCTTTTCTCCCCCAAACAGTGCAAACAGAGATAGCATTTTCACTGCTGTTTGGAAAGAGGAGCCTTGAAGTATGGCTTCCAAGAATGCATCTACAGTAGATGAATGGTCTAACCGAATTACTTTTCCATCTTTGGTCACCAAACACAACAATTCATCCGTGTTGACTTCCTTCAATAACCATGGTACAAGAGTACCAAGATAGGGAGCAAACAAGAGGTCCCAATGTGTCCATAAGTTTAAATCAGACATCATTGGTCCCCTGAGTAGGATTTTAATTGCATCTTTGGATGTAACAGATTCATGGGTTTCCGCTGTCTGGCCAATGTTAGCATTCACCAAAGTGCTCCTAAAGGTGTCATTCTTACAGTGTTCTGGAGACTCCATACCGTAACTAGTTCCGCATAATGTCATTGAAAAAAGAACACGTTTGGAAATTGCAGTGTTTTTATGCTTCCCCACTAAACTTAGAAAATCTTCTACCGAACCATTTTCAATGGTTTGGAAACCAATCGATGGGAACTGCTTCCTAAGCAGTAAAGGAATATTCAGTTTGGTAATCTTTTCATCCTCCCACAAACTATTTAAAGCTTGAGATACTAAAACAACCAAATGATCCTGAAGCATGCAAACCTCCAAAGGGCACTTCCCATTTCCGTCACCAGTCAAGAACTTGCACAGCTCATGTGGCAGTAGACAGGCATATTTTTCTAAGAACATTAGAAATTCCCCAAAACCAAGGCATCTAAATTCCTTGACACAAAATTCTTCCACCAACCAAAGCTCACAATTGCAAAGCTTTCTGAAGAAGATAAACATCTTCTCCTGAATTGTTTTACCATTGATGGGCATTCCACGATCACTCTCAAAAAACGTCGCAACTTTCCTGATTATGTCTTCAACTGAAACACCTGTGAAGTCTAACCACAAAATACAATAAGCCACACCAGTTTCATGAGAGGATGAACATGTGAAAGGCCGAAAGGGTGTCAAACTAATTGGATCATTTTACACAGCGAACTTGCTACTGACGGACTATATATGCAGTCATGGCAGTGAGGGCTGGCTAGTCACACACGACGACTATCTTTACTCAATAATGATTTTTTAATTTATATATGCTGGCTCATTATATACTTTAGTTGACTAATTGTATTGGAAATGGGAAAAACATACCGATTCACTTAGAATTTCTCTGTTTTTCTCTTTTTTGATACCCAGAAATCCACCAATCCGCTTTGCGGACACAGCTTGAAACTGGGACCCCCCAGCCCCCTGGGCGGGGCTTTGGGAGGCAGGAAACACTAGCAAATATCTAGGTAGGTACCTTTGGGGGTTTCAAACCTCAGACCACATGGGAGCAAACCATGGGCCTGACAATTCCCACGTTGGTAGAATTTCTCTGTTATTGCATGTAAACAGATCTATAATTATTTCACCTTGGTAATCAAATTCAAAGGTGAACATAGAATTGACACCACTCTTTTTCAAACCAAAGGCTAAGTAGGGCTCAACTTTGTAGTTAGATAACCAACCCATGGCCAATGAGATCAAAGAGTATCATTTCTAGAAAAATGATTGGCTGCCATTGTCCCTCAACAACTAGTTGACAGGACTGGTACACCAAAGACACTTTGCAGATTATGCAATGGTGGCTCCAGAATCTCCGGTATTAATCACAATATTCTTGCAAAACAAGGCATAAATAAAACCATGTGGCACATCAGTATCTATTGGAACCCTAACTTCTGGATTAAACAAGAGAACCTTACCATTGATCACAGCATTGACTCTCTCTTCCATCGCTTCTCCTCCGGTGACTCTGAAGACTTGACCCCTACCTACAGGTCCACATCTACTTTTTTGGGGCACTGGTGCTCTGTTCGTGCTCTGTTGTGGCTGGGGCTCAACTGGAAGTAGTTGAACAGATGTGTAGGACTGAGCAGGGTACTGAACCAATTTCTGGGGATTCTGTGGAGCCAAAGATGATACAGCCTGTTGGAGTTGAGAGCAGTCCTTACGGATGTGTCCGGCTTGACCACACAGAAAGCAAACTTTTGATTCAGAAGGGGGTCCTCTGGATAACCCTTTGTGTATGTTGTTCTTCTGACTTATTTGGAGGACCTTCCGCCTACTACGGACTCTCTCATGACGTGGATAATACTGTTGATCCTGCTCCATGCAGGCTGCCATAACATCATCTTAATCACTAGTGTATAAGTATCGTATGGATCTTTGTTATAAGTTTTTAATGTGTTTGCAAAGTAGATACAATCAGAATACAGAGTTGTCTTGGGTCACTTGGCCTAGAAATCAAATGATTTGTTCCATCTTTGATCTCACTGCTTCCTATCCCTTTTTGTGTTAATCTCCTATGGAAAATTTAGCAGAAAACTTTTTCTGCTGCACAGCATTTCTTTTGACTTGCTCATGCAGCCACGCTAGTTGTCCTAACATAAATGAAAATTGTAAAAATTTGAAAAAGAAAAAGATGCACTTAGATTAAGCACTGCTATTTGATTACAAACACTAAGTGGCTATAAATATTGATATCACAATGAACACATCATATGCACAATATCCAATTGACCTTTCAAAACAGCCAATCCTTTTTGCATACTCAGCTACTCTCTGGTTCAATATTTCATTGTCTACATGTTCTTCATCTATAGGTTTTTTAGCTTTATTTTTAATTCAGTTCTGATAAAAGAAAAAGAAAGAGAAATATAAACCAACAGTTCCAAAAATTACAAAACAATACAAAACGGGCAATACTGCACCACAGCCTAACCGCTAGTAATGAAAACATGACTTCAAAAAGTAACATTACTCTATATTTGATTGTCTATTGCAATAAAATTTGTTTCCTTTTCAAAAAAATAAAAACGCAACATTACTCACTCAGTGTATGCTCAGTATTGTGTTCTGTACTGACTCGTAGTGCATCCTTAATATTTGGTTCTACATCTGTGCTCAAATATTCAGAACACTTATCAGTACAAGTGTTAGTTAACCCGTGTTGGCCAAAGGATTGGATTGTATCGTACATGCTATCCCACATTCCAAATTTGATAGATGAGACCTGCAACAAACAGCAGAACACCACATTTAAGTTCTTATGTTACTTGTTAAACAATGCCAAAGAAGCAAAAAAATTTGTTAGAAATAACATACAAAAATAGAAATTGTGAAACCTGATAAACCGGAACCTATAATTGTCCTCTAGAAGCACAACATCGAATTTTAAAAGACCATTCTTCACTACATTCAGTTCTCTCTTGTACACTTTCCATGCTCGGGTCGAATCGTTTGTTTCTTTTTATTAATTATTTATTACTAACAAAAAAACCCCGTTCTTTACGGCAAACTAAGAGACTAAATAATATCCTGGTATCAAAACATTGCCTTCAACTGGATCCACAGGCCAACAAGAAGCATTGCTTGACAAGCTGAGTAAGAGAAAGTCAATAAGAGACAGCAAAGCAGCATTAATGTTTCTATGCAAGTTGATAAACAAGATTGTAAGGAGCACTCTACTTTTATGAGGCTATGCAACAAGAGTCACCACTTCCTGTTTTGATAAATTATAATTACAGACGGCGGCGAAAATGATCCAACAAATTAAAAGTCAATCTAAAAAATTCTGGGCAAAACTCTTGGAAACTGTCTTACACAACGGCATCAAATTATAGTAACAATTTCGGTTCTAGGACAAATAACTGATAATTGCAAACATACATACATACAAATAACTGAAATACTACAAACAATGCATACGTACATACATGCATACATATATATTATTGGTCAAATTTTGAAAGGAATCGTAAAACTGTAGGAAAAATAAGAAATATTCAAAGTAAATGCATAACTTATAATTAACCAAAAGTAGCAGAGCTGATTTTTTTTTTTTTTTTTTTTTT
>NW_018922799.1:70173-100569 GCF_002207925.1 Prunus avium
ATTTTTTTTTTTTTTTTTTTTTTAAGAGAAACTTTAGAGCACTTCCAGCAGAACGCTGTGGCCCAGGCAGGAGGGGGCCCAAGCCCCAGGCAGAGGTTCCAGCGCGCAAATGCAGCCCGGGCAGCTGGTGGGCTCCACAAGCCTGGGCAGGCCCGAAGGCAAGAACAGCCTGGGCTGTTGCCTGGGTTTGCTGACATCAGTGATGACGTCAGCAACGAAAAAATTATAAAAAATCTAAAAAAATACTAGAATTTTCAGAATTTTTTAAAAATAAATACTTAGTCATATTCTTCACTTCCCGCACCAAAACTCTATACAAATTCCTCTCCTCATATCTCATGTGAATAGTGTTGCCATGGCAATGGGTGGAAACACCACAAGCCTTTTGCAAGGGCTGCCACTATTCACATGAATAGTAACAGCCCTTGCCTTGCCTTTGCCCTTTGCCATGGCAAATGGATGGAAGTGCTCTTATACATTCAAAAAAAAGGGGTACAAAACATGCCAGTGGATAAGAAATCCATGACAGAACAATCAGAAATCGAACTACAACATAATAATCAAACTCAATATTCTAGACTCCATTGATCCTCCAATAGGATCAAGATAGGAAAGTCATTTCACCGCATCCATTAAATCTCTCATTATAGATGGATAAGCTACGTCCTTAAAGACTGGATTCACTGAAGCCCATAAGGATGCCCAAAACTTAACTCTATCCCACAGTTCCTCGATAGAGTTGATAATTGCACAGGATTTCGATGAAGGACAAAAGAGAAACATTCCAACTAAATGCACAACTTATAATTAACCAAAAGTAAAAGAAATGATGATTGCTAAAGATTTCAATGAAGGGGTCCACACATTAAAGGAATTCGGGTAAACTGCCGAAATGCCCGCTGAACTTGTACCTAATTATCAATTTACCCCCTGACCTTTTATTCTCAATTCCCCCCCTACCGTCTAAATCTCAACATTTCATCCAATTTTCCGTTAAATATGAGGGTGAATTGGTCATTTTAAATGTTGAAATAATATATATATTAAAAAATTATTTTGATAAACATAGGGGCCCAACCACTTCATCTTTTTCCCTTTTGTTGTAATTAAAGATACAGATTACAAAGGAGGGTGGGGAGCTCAAATGGGAAAGGGAGAAAACGGGTGGTTGCGGGGGTTATGGGTTCAATGGGGGTGGGTCTGTGATGAGGGATGGGGGTGGGTCTGTGGGTTCTGGGTTCGTTGAGGGGTGCTAGTCATGGGGGAATCAGGTTAGGATGGGAAGGGGTGAATGGTCTGGGGTAAAAAATGGGTTCAATGGGGGTGGGTCTGTGATGAGGGATGGGGGCGGGTCTGTGGGTTCTGGGTTCGTTGAGGGGTGCTAGTCATGGGGGAATCAGGTTAGGATGGGAAGGGGTGAATGGTCTGGGGTAAAAAATGGGTTCAATGGGGGTGGGTCTGTGATGAGGGATGGGGGCGGGTCTGTGGGTTCTGGGTTCGTTGAGGGGTGCTAGTCATGGGGGAATCAGGTTAGGATGGGAAGGGGTGAATGGTCTGGGGTAAAAGAAACCTAAAGGGAGGTTGGGGCTAGGGTCCATAGGATTTTTTTTTTCATTTTTGTTTTTTTTTTTCTTTAATTTTTTCAAAAGATATATTTTTAAATGATTTGACGGATTATTGGATGACATGTTGTTGATTTAGACAGTAGGGGGGGAATTGGCAATAAAATTTAGTTCGAGTCTTTAATTTTCTAAAAAAAGAGGTCAGGGGGTAAATTGATAATTAGGTACAAGTTCATGGGGCATTTCGGCAGTTTACCCAAGGAATCCAGACTGTTTGGAAAGCGAACGTTACACATCTTTCACATATTAGTTTATTTAATTTCTCAGCCCTCCATAAAGACTTTCATGTACGCAAAATCATCAATCCAATTTTTTTTATAACTTTACCTGTTTCGAATAATTCTACCAGACAGCAGTAATGATTATGTGACTTTTGGATAAGAAAAAGTTTATGAACTAGACTTTTAAGATTAACCATTAAATATTGCCAGTAATATCATAAAAAATAAATAACATTGCATCTACCGCAACTTACAGCAACATTCAGCAGTCCAATCAATGGGTATGAATAAAACATTGACATGATTGTTTTTGACTTCTTATAATGTGTATTATAAGACTGAAGCATGCTCCAAAGTACCTACAAGCAACAGAAGACATTTGCTGAGAACCTATATTTGTAGAAATTGAAACAGAAGCATTACTTAAAATGAACTAGAGAATCACTACAGTTAAGCAAATCAAAACCATAAGTGAACAACTTAGCACTAATGCTCTTAGGATAAAGGCTTCTTGTTTTTTAAGGAAGCGGAAATTACCACAGAAGAGAAAAAAATGAAAGATGGATAAGAAGTTCATGCAAAAGCTACTCCTGTAATTAAAGAAGATAAGGTTGCACGACTAAAAACTCACCCGAATTAAGACAAATACACCAAACGGAATATCCCTAAATTTCTTAGACAAAGATGCTCAAAAGAGAGGTTAATTCTAATATGCAATAATTGTCATCAAAGATTCTTCTCTCCACCCAAACAACCCAACTGCACAATGCCAAGTAGTAGTCTTCATATTCACACCAATACCCAGAAAATCTTCGACCAGCAGAGAATAACAGTTCCTTGGCGAAACACATTCTGAAATCTACTCCAAATTGGTGAAGGAAAGAACAAAGCAAGGAAATATAAATAGCAATCTCACAGGCTTCTTTCCACAAGACACACCAACTGGGAGATAAGTATATAGTTTTTTATATTTTGGGGTAGCATATCACAAGTATTTGATTTCCTTATGTGCAAGAATCTGGTACCAGCTTCACAATCACTCTACTACAATTATAAATAATAATAATATTAAAAAAAGGCAAGAACACCAAGATTCCCCGACCATAGATACAAAGTATTTACAAGAAAAGACCCCTGACCCCAGAATACTCCAATTTTTTTAGGACCGGAGTGGATTCAACAAGATGTTAAAACTAGATGATAGAGAAAAACTCGATGAATTCCTATCATCTATATTCAGGTTCCTTCTAAACGTTAAGCTCTACAAAGTATCTGTGCGGAGATGACTGGTATGGATAACCGCAATATAGTTCAAAGAAGGCCGAGATAAACAAGGATAAAAAAACTGGAAATACGAGTCACCCTACCAACTGCCTTCCCAAAAACGAATTTTTACCCAACCACCAGTTCAGACAAATATAAGGAAAAAAGGATAGCCCTTAAAAAGAACCCCTTCACAACCTGAGAATCCCACCCATTAGAATGTACTCCATACTCACACCCGATGATAGAACACAATAAGGAGAATGCTCTAAGACTAAGTTAAGACCATAAGAGATAATTGATAAGCCAACAAGCTCAACTTTCTTAGTATGAGACAATTTAACAAGCTAAGGATTAAAAAAAGATTTATTTGAAATGTGTCTCTTATTTCTTTGAATGCACATACATCATATGAGAATGAGCATCAAATACCAACAATTCTTTCACAGAAAGAATTCCTTCACACGAAAAAAAACTTAGATCAATTACATTTCACTATATATATATATATATATATATATATATATAAATAATTATATACATATATGTGAGAATTTCTAGCTCCATTAATGGGGAAAACTCTCTAGCATGGCGTTCCTTCAATTATTTTGAACTCAGAAAAACTGGTAAATCAATATGAAGTTCAATCAATGGAAACTTCATTAAAACTTCTGAAAAGGCAATGAAAATATGTAAACAACTCAAATTCATCAGACAAATAGACAGAAATCCATTGACAAGTGTTTGATCCAGGCAGTAAAATATATCTTGATAATCAATTATTCATATATCATAACAGCATGAACATACCTTAGCCACAGGCTGCTCCTGACATGCTTCCTTCCAAGTTGTAATGAACATCCTCAAAAGAGTATTGGTAATTGAAAGATCAATTATATGAACATCACTAAACTCCTCTGTTCCACAGCCATTCTTTGTAGGAAGAACATCTTGATCTACCTTGTCTCTCTTACGCAATTTTATGGGCACAGAGATGGGGCTGCTTAGATTTCCGTATTTTCTTTTTTTTATAACAGATCCGTTACCCTCATTATGCTTTTGGCTTCCACTAACTGGAGAAATGGGGGTCGATTTGAGCCAACACCTCTCTTCTATTGCTAACAAGTTAGTACAGCTACTCGCTCTTTCAGAGATTTTAGCAGATTGTGATGAAAAGTTAACCTGACTGCCTGTAGCATCATCATTATTTTTGTCATCTTCTTCATGTGAATAATCCCTATTACCTCCATGCTTTGAGCTCGAAGGAACAAACCTATCTTGCTTAACACAAAAATCCTTGTGCACAACAGAAAACAATTCAGCTTGCTGAGAAATGGCACAAAAATGTTTATCTAGCCGCTTTTTCAATGTGGAGAAAATTGGTGGCTTCTTCCTAGAGCGCCACGTTCTTAATTCCTTTTTGGATTTCCTTAGAGCAGCACGTTCTAACTTCTTGGCTTCAAGGATGTAAGAAACATGCACCCTATGATCATAAAGTTTACTTCAATCAGGAGCATTATAAATTATAATTTCTAGTACTTTCAAAGGACCGAAAACTTATGTTATCCAAAATGTGTATTAATTATTTAAAAAACAAATCAAAAGTCCATGCCAAATGTAATTTTAACCATTCAAAGCACCAACATTTTGATAATTTTTGTAGAAGGGGTTGTACATATTTCACCATACAAAATCGTTAATATTATTAGACACAATGAATATTTATCACAAAGTAGAAGCGAAAAATGTGAGACATACCCCAAGCTACAAATTCGGATTCCGAGCTTTTCCTTGCTTACAACTGATCGCCTCTTAACAATAAAATCCAAAAATTCTTCAACAGAATCATCCGTAACTTCACGTTTATGTGTTTGAAATCCAATGAGTAAAAATACTATTTCCTCACTAGTTATCTTAAACACTTCAGTTGTATCAGAACTCACTTGGAAATAATGCAAAACAAGTGGGTGCCGCAACAAAGGGCCTAATCCCAGCTCTTCAAACTGCTGAATATTCTCATTCTTGCAGATTGCTAGTTCCAAATCATACAATGAAGTAATTTTTCGAACCCCAACAAAGCAATGGATATATGCATTTATCTGAATACCAATAGAAAATGAGCAAAAATTGGTAGGATTTAATACATAAAGATGCACATTTTAAATACAAAATCTTACTCTTCATTCAGTTGCTGAGAAACCAACAGAAAAGTAGTGCATGTTCCCAGTGTTTGCTTCCATTATTTTACAAATGAAATCTCAGACTCAGATGAGCTATGCAGGCTAATAAATAGAGTGGACCTAGACCACTAAGGATAGGTGAATACAGACAGCAAACTTCCTGGGTTTGAAGAGTCATAAGATATTCAAGCCCGACAAGCCCAGAAAGCAAACAACTGTTCCAAAAGAGCCACTGATGCCCCTAGGTCAGTTGACATCTCCAATTATCATTACTAACCTTTTTTTCCCTCAAACTAAATTTCTCACTCTGTCATTAATCAACAGGAAAGTATGTTTCCTTAACAGAATTCGTTTTCAATATATTCAGTCATGATGATATTACTGAGGAACGTCTTTATCAGAATATTTTTGCTTCTCATTTCGGGCAATTGGCAATAATTTTTCTGTGGACTTCCGGAAATCTGTTTCATGTAGCTTGGCAAGGAAATTTTGAGGCGCGCAGACCAAATCTTTTTCAATTGCAAATTAAAGGGCTTTTATCTTCTCTATCAATTACACTCTGTTCCCACAATTTCTCAGCAACCAGACAAAGTATTGACACCAATTAATTTGAAAAAATAAAAAAGAAACGGCGTAGATTATTGCTATCTCATTAGTCATTAGTCATTACCCTGCCTTCAGTGAGCATGAGGCGGTGAAGAGACGGCACTTGGTACATTGGAAGCATCAGAGAGCTCCAAGCATCAACCTTGAGCATCAGAAGCGCAGACTCCAAGACCTTCCACGCAGAGACGCTCCTTCCAGCCGCGACGAGTTCAGCGCGAGCCTCTTCCACGGAGCCATCGATCCTCTCCAGCATCTCCTTTGGCCAAAACGCTGAATTCGAGGGGCGCTGGAGAGGACCGACATTCGGGTTCTCTGACAAGCTCTGCGGCGGAAAAGCTGAATTCGAGAGCTGTTGGGGATCGACATTCGGTCTCGGGTTCTCAGGTAAGGCCTGAGGCCGAAACGATGAGTTGGGGAGCTGTTGGGGAGTGAAATTAGGGTTTTGGGTTGGGAAAGCTGGGTAGGGGTTGAGGGCAGGATGGGATGGAAAGGCAGGGTTTGGAGGAAAAATATATGATGAATTGGTCGGGTTTTGGTTTTGGTTTTGGTTTTGGAGGGAGAAATTGGGGTTTAGAGGCTGTGGGTATGGATGCTGAAGTGGCGGCGGTTGCTGCCGTGGCCCGCCAGAAGGGGATCGGAAGTGATGAGGGTGCCCGAACATGGCGTTAAAGAGAGAGAGAGAGAGAGAGAGAGAGAGAGAGTACAAGGAAAAGCCGTACTTTCTTATATCGTATGTAAGTTACCTGCCATCCATGTGGTCCCGGAGGTGTAAGGAAAAAAAAATGATGCATGTTGACTGTGATTAAAAATAGACGACCTATGAATTCATACAGTGAACTTGTTACCAATTTACGTTAGAATTGAGATTTCCGTTCAAACTCCGTAAAAATGTTACCGGCTCAGGTGAAGGGTTAAAAAAACATCTTTTCACGTTTAGTCTCGCAGAGAATCTGCCTTAGGAACCAATAAGAAATTGCCATGTGACATACCCATCCTCGATGTCCTCTTCCCCTATTCTCCCTACAGCTTCCCCTCATTCCCACCACAACCAACAATCGTCTAGACCCAACCTCCAACATCCTCCGTGCTCAGGCCAACTATATACTACTACGTTAGAACAACCATCAATATGTTGACAAATGTCAATAAAATAATAAAAATATACATTAAGAGATGGCCAGTTGAAGGAACTAGCTCCTGGCAGTCAAAATAACAACAGGGTGGTCAACCACCAAGCTCTAAACTTATATTATTATGGTAAATAAACTGTACATCTTTGACGGCACCTAATAAATAGCTGTTATCTGTTCTTTCTTTTGCTTGGTCGAAGCTGTCATCTATTCTACACAAGAGAAAGATGGTAAGTTCTGTAAATATACAATTTCATTTGATTGAAAAGTTGACCCAGATCCCACATTGTTGCATGAGACAATTCTTTTCCATTGTACATACAACCATAGAGGCGACTCCCATTCTTCGATTAAATATGAAGAATCCTGGCTGACAGTCGCTACACCACATAGATACTAAAATTTGAACGAGGAGTTTCTCAGAATGCCATTCTCAGCTCCATCGTGTCCAATTCCAGCACACTAAGTTTCATCCAGAAAAGCAGAACTCGTCTGCAAATTAACTGGACTGGCCTACCAGTTTGATGTGTAAAATCTGGTTGAGCATGCAATGTAGTCCCCGAAATGCATACCATCCATGTGGTCCCGGAGGTGTAAGGAAAAAAAAATGATGCATGTTGACTGTGATTAAAAATAGACGACCTATGAATTCATACAGTGAACTTGTTACCAATTTACGTTAGAATTGAGATTTCCGTTCAAACTCCGTAAAAATGTTACCGGCTCAGGTGAAGGGTTAAAAAAACATCTTTTCACGTTTAGTCTCGCAGAGAATCTGCCTTAGGAACCAATAAGAAATTGCCATGTGACATACCCATCCTCGATGTCCTCTTCCCCTATTCTCCCTACAGCTTCCCCTCATTCCCACCACAACCAACAATCGTCTAGACCCAACCTCCAACATCCTCCGTGCTCAGGCCAACTATATACTACTACGTTAGAACAACCATCAATATGTTGACAAATGTCAATAAAATAATAAAAATATACATTAAGAGATGGCCAGTTGAAGGAACTAGCTCCTGGCAGTCAAAATAACAACAGGGTGGTCAACCACCAAGCTCTAAACTTATATTATTATGGTAAATAAACTGTACATCTTTGACGGCACCTAATAAATAGCTGTTATCTGTTCTTTCTTTTGCTTGGTCGAAGCTGTCATCTATTCTACACAAGAGAAAGATGGTAAGTTCTGTAAATATACAATTTCATTTGATTGAAAAGTTGACCCAGATCCCACATTGTTGCATGAGACAATTCTTTTCCATTGTACATACAACCATAGAGGCGACTCCCATTCTTCGATTAAATATGAAGAATCCTGGCTGACAGTCGCTACACCACATAGATACTAAAATTTGAACGAGGAGTTTCTCAGAATGCCATTCTCAGCTCCATCGTGTCCAATTCCAGCACACTAAGTTTCATCCAGAAAAGCAGAACTCGTCTGCAAATTAACTGGACTGGCCTACCAGTTTGATGTGTAAAATCTGGTTGAGCATGCAATGTAGTCCCCGAAATGCATATGCATTTAGCGATAATCTTTTTGCCAAGTCGATTTCAAACAGGTTTAGACCACCATGAAGTGCCTTTTACGATTGGGACACAATGGAAAATTCCCTCTGCTGCTCAGGCAACAAGACAGCCAACCGCAGTTTGTGAAGCTGGCACAATTTTGCCAGATTGTTGTATACTGAGACTCTTGCAACATTATTACCCAATAGAATGACATGCGCAATGCTGAAAGCTTCACCTTTCTCAACCGCAAATTGCAACTCTCTCATTGATATTTCGAACCAGTCTTTTCTTGCTGACTTGGTTGCTTTAACTTCGATGAACTCTTTACTGTTTTCCTTGTCCCCTATAACTATGTCATATGGTAGCCCAGTTTCGTGATGCTCATTGACCCACTTCACAACTGATTTGCCGGCTTTCTGAACAAAGTATTTAAAAGCAACAAGCTCACCTAGCCTCCCAGTTAAAGTTGCTTGTGTTGAATTGGGTGTACCAAATCTAAGCTGATCTCTCTTGCTAAAATTAGATGAGCCAAAGTCAGGTGGGTCAGACACAAGATCAAAACTAATAGGATTACACTCCACATGCATTGGAAAGTCAGCCTCATTGCCAGCCTCACCACAATGTTCTTGCAGATGATTGGAGTCTGGCAAAACAAAAGCCGCAGATGTTGTTGCCAAACAACCTTCAATGGTCCAATTAGTGTCAACTGAAATGGGTGTTAAATCATCTGTTTGCCTGCTGATACCTTCAGAATCATCCCCCACTTTATTTTGTAAGGCGGTGCTAGGCTGTGAAACTGCCTGTGTCTTAAAACCATTTGCACGAGCATACCCAAACCCTGGTGCAGTTTTCCAACCAATAGGAGGCCAGTTCCGTGCTTTACTTTTGGATTTCCAACTGTTTTGCTCATCTACTTCTGGTGAATTGAAACTTGTTTCAAGTGATTTATCACTTTCTATCAATGAATGCACAGAAGAAAGGCACCAAACAGATTCTCCATCAGGAAGCTTTGGCACGTTTTGGCTATTTAAGATGAAAAACTCTGTCTGCTCCTCAGTTGAACCTGACTCTGCCATGGTTGTGATCATATGAAGGAAATTTGCTAAGTGTAGTTCAGGATTTCCATTAAAAAACAAACGAGAAAGCTCCATAAATAATGCGTGAGAATCTGACTCTTGGGTTGTATACAAAATGCTACCCTGCATTTATAAGATAAAAGGAATAAGGGTAGGAAAGAGAGATAAAATTTGCATGTCTTCATCACACCAATTACCGTACATAATTGGTGAAATATCTTCCAGAATCATGAAACCGTTAGAAACAACATTTGATAACAGAATTTGAATAAAATAGAAACTCTCCCGGAAAACATATTATTTGCTTTATTCTTTACCAGAACAAAGTATGGCGATGCATGCCACGTAACCAGCATGATATGCTTCAAATGCTAATTCTTAGTATTCTAGCAGAAAGCAAATATACTGTGGTTCCAGCAATCTTCGAAATCAGTTTGAAGTATAACCATTTTGAAATACACACGATCAGGAATGCACATTCAATGAAGGATGAAGCAACATACCGTCAGAAGACAACTACTTTTAACTCGCTTCTTGGATTCATTTCCAGTACTCTTTATAACATTCCGGTAGAACAGCTTTTCAACAACTACCACTTGCAGGTGATTCAGGATATCAAATTCAGACTGCTTGAGTTGAGAATATTTATCTGGGTGTACACCATGTAAGTAGCGCTGTGCGTATGGAAGAGCCCAATCCAGCAATGCAGCTTTAAAGCTAGAGTCTTCCATATTGTAATATATTGCCTCACGAGTTACAACCTGCATATAAATGAGCAAGTAAGAGGAATCCAGGTGTACAGGTTGGTTCACCTTGGTGGACAACATATGTATCCTGAATTTTGTAATATAATGCATTGCTCAATGTCATATCTCATAATAATGCATAGAAAATTTAAAGATTACTTGCATTACCCACATGTGTGTGCGTGCGCACATAGAGAGATATCTTACCTCTGAAAGAGCAGGAATCCCTAAATTGTGCATGAGGACGGACACTTTTGTACATAGCATCTCTTCATCATCCTTGTTCAGTTCACCGAAGTACAGAAAATCAATGCAGTCCAAGTGCTTAAACTGCTTGCTTAATTTCTTATTATCACACCAGCACACAAGACCAAAGGAAGGATGTACAGAAACCCACTTATCCTGTACAGTAGGAAGCACCGTACACTCAATCTTTGTAAGGGAATCTTTCAAGTAAACAACATCTTCAGCACTCAATCCTGATTTTAGTCCATCAGTCCACTTCAGGAAAACTTGAAAAACCTGAGACAAGGAACACCGAACAATTAGGTCACTGAGCAGCTTGTACTAATTGTAATATTATTCTAAACTTGATTACTTACTGCATTAGCTGCTTGTGAAGGCAAAGCAACATTTGATAAATGCAGCAATATCTGAAGGTAGCTCCGGAGAGGAGGGGTCTCATGTACTCCACAGCCGTCAACAAAGAAGTCATGAAGGCCTGGGTAGAAATTGCAAAGCGTCTTATTCAAGGGGCCATGAGTAACACCCGTTGAGCTGCACTGACGATGAATCTCCCTGATTTGGTCTACAAAGGAAGTGGAGTCATGCCAGTACACTTCTTCAGGGGACAACAACGTACCAGATACCACATCCTCGTGCCTGAAGCTAGATGCGTGTGGAACGAATATAGAAGGTCCTGAATGGAAAGCCTCTGCAATTTTCTCCTTTGAAGCAGCCAATTCATTCCAGATTAATGTGTAAAATTTGAACATTTGTGCTAGGCTGCAAGACCAAAAAACAAAGACTAGCATTTAAAATGTGTGGCATCATGCAAAATTAAACAAATAATAGAAGAATAAATGTGCATAAACATTTCATATGGTGTAACAGATAATGCAAACCCAAGGTATCAGAAGATACACTTCTAATAATAAAAAAATTCTGTGAACAATGGAAAATAATAATAGTTTTGGTTGCAGGCGACCTTTTTCAATCTCAAAAAGTTACAAGTGAATTTGGACACAATGATTTGAAAGGAAGTAGGATAATTTTCAATACTTTAAGATTAAAATGTTAAGGATAAAAGGCACTTTCGAGAGGAAACCTCATGAAAAGCATCTTAGTAAAGACATCATAAAACAAGTGGCAGTATTAATGCAACCTTGGTTAAGATGGAAAAAATTGACCAAGCGATCACGCAGATCATCTGAAATATTAGCCATCGACATGGCTTCATAAAGAATTTGATCTAACATTGACCAAGTAACCTTTGCTTATTTGAGTCTAAGAAAAGATAATAATGCACCTTGAGCACCAAATAAGCAGATAGCACTTTTGGAAATTTTAAGGGAAATAAACTTTTTTTTTTGGGTAAAAGAGAGAAGTATATGAAGATGCTCGGACAGTGACGACCATAAAGATGCTAAGACCCTAATTACTTCTCATAGATAATCACGTCCTCCATGTTATCATCAATGGTTCTGTTATTTCCTTTTATCCAAACAAACCCAAGTGAAACCTAGACTGCATACGGATTGCAAAACATCCTTGATAGTATCCGTAAGACCCAAATAATCCTTAACCAGCAAAAGAAATGCATGGCTGAACCTACACCACTTCAACCAAGTGAATAACCTGGCGCAAATTTGTGACATTAAAGAATAAGGAACAAAGGAATTTGATATAGATTATTATAAATAAACCCAATCCTAGACATGTATTTATAAAAAAACTCATACACTATTTAAACATAGAAACACACCCAAAATCAACCCCAAAATCAACAATTGTATATTTTTTGGGTGTGTTTATAAATGGGTTTTGAGTGTGTGTAATGATGGGTTTTGGGGGTGTTTATAAAGTGTTTTGGGTGTTGGGTTTTTTTATAATTTCAGCCCCCATTTTGGGTGTTTTAGTGAAACCCCCAATTTGATAAGCACTCTCGCTGTCACCATGACCAAAAGTTCTTAGAAATCTTTGCAAGGGTTCTTATTTTACATTAAGGCTTATATTTTTCCCCTGATGAGAACATTGCTTAAAAGTACCTTCCAATCACGTGGATCTAATGCCCAAAAAGGCAAATGGTATTATAGAACCACTGCTTTTGGTTCAAGACTTTTATTTCTTTTGTCTACTAGTATTCATAATATTGGTGGACCACAATAATTAGCAAAAGATATTCAATGTACAAACAGAAGCTAATGAAATCACTCCCAAATAAATGAGGTCAAACATTATGAGGGAAAAATCATAATCATACACATACCTGGCACTGAATGGGTTCTCACGTCTCCATAGCTTCAAGACCTCCAGAACATCGTCAAGGGAAACTGTTGTCTTAAACCCAACATCATGTACAAACTTCTCACTTCTCACCTGCTTCAAAAAATTAAAAATAAAAATTTGTAGCACAACAGATTAAGCAGAAGCTTTAAAGAAGATTTAAGATTTTAAACAGCTGAAATTGTAATTACCATATCTAAAGTATATTATTGTCTCATATAACATAGAAACAATCAAACAGTAGACCATTTAAAGGCAAGAGCTGCAAAACAGTTTTGAGGTGCAGCACTCATTTCATGATGGAGAAATGGTAGGGATTGCTACAAAGGAGTGGAATTTAGACCTGACATTTTTTTTTTTGCGGTAACATTCTAGACCTGACTGACCTGACTTTAAAGTCAACAAAGTGCACACAGAAAAGTTAAGAGAGAAAAAGAAAGATGTAAGGATAGGAAGAAGAAAGAGGAAGAACAGTCAGAAATCAAACTATCACACAATATCACAAAACTTCTACTAGTGAAAGACAGCCTTTTGCTAGTACGATTCAATATGAGCCATACTCTCAATATTAACCATAAGAGGACAGACACTAGAACACACGAAGAACCAAATAACCACCATGGACTCCAAACCCTGGCCATAGTGACTGCCTCACATGGGATGGAGCCATAACCTAAGTTTTGGAATAAATAAGCTATGGGTGCATATGCTTCTTGTGTTCTATGAGACTTGGAGTTTGTTCAACACATTAGCATCAAATATGCCATAATTGTTTGGTGGTAAAATACCAAACAATTGTGCTTCACTTGGCACTTGACTTTGGCGAAAAATCATAACCCTCAGATGTCACCACATGTGTAAAATGAAGAAAATAGTCAATAAAATCAACAAAATACTTAAAGTGGGAGGTATTGCTTTGATGAAGAAGATGGCGGTGTTGCGTTAGTGAGTTTTGAGGTTAAAGAGCTTATATAAGCTCTGTGCAAAGGTGACGGTGAGTGTCCTTATCAAATTCCTTTTTTCCTTATTCTTTGATATTACAAATTTGCATCAGGTTGTTCACTTGGTCGGAGTGGCGTGGGTCAGGCAATGAATTTCTTTTGCTTGTTAAGGATTATTTGGGCGTTGTGGATACTATGAAGGATCTTTTGTGATCTCAACAACAATGAATTTCTTTGCGCACAACTTTTAGGGATGAATACAGAACCTTAGATCTATTACGAAAGGGAGGGGAAAAAACACAATAGCCTTACTGACTGCATTTGGTTCAAATTCACATATGCATTCTATTAGATAAAGTCTCAATCTGATAAATCTGTTGGGAAATATTGGCTAAATAATAACTTCAGTAATAAAAGAGAAAAGGGAAGCTAATTTCATATTTAGTAGTAATATCAAACTAACCTTTGGAATAGCAAATGGAGCAGATGCCCCCAGAATCGAGCGCACTGCATCACAATCGTGATATAAATCTTTAGGATAGTGCAGTACATCATCCATCGTTGATACCACCCATTCCACATCACAGATGCTACTTATAAATGAAGATTTGAAGGGCCTTCTGTCTGCTTCAGATTTAGAAGCACAATAACATGTAGTTTTTTCACTATAGCAATCATCCCATAAAGTATCAAGAATCTCTAAGAGATATTCACAACCTTTTTTGTTTCCATCTCTGGCCAATAGAGATAATAAGTTGACCAATTCAGGGGACTCCCAATCTGTGACATTTGATCGAAGGGAAATTAAGTCCTTATCCCAAATCATATTCTTAACTAGTACATCAGAAATATCAGCAATTCCCTTCTCAACTTGCACTACTTTGACAAAATCCGTTATCCCAATTTGCTGGAAAAATTCCCTCCACTTCTTCAGTTCACATGGGAGTGATTTTATGACTGGATGTCCCAAATAGGAGATGTGAACCTCATGCCACTTTATATCCACCATATTAATCAACTTCTTTATGTCCACAGGATTTCCAAATTCTTTACTGAAATGAATTGATACCTCAGAAGGTCGCTTAAAGCCATAATTTGTTGATATGTAAGCTTTATCTCGTATTTCTGAGATAATGTATTCCCTTTCAACATTGCAATCAGAGCAGCTCGACTGTATGTGGAACATTACAAAGCAGAGATATTCAATCACCAAATTCTTATCCCTATCTGTAATTCTGTCATCAGATATAGCTGGCAAGATGTGCACCTTGACAATTTCATGTGCAGACAACCTCTGGACACCAATTCTACAGAGCATACATGTGAGTTTGTCAACTGTCACATCCATGGATGACATATCTGCAGACACTGTAGAAATGAGGGTAGGACTTACGAACCGAAGTTTCGCATATAAATTTGGGAAAGACTCAAGTCCATACTGAGCCTCAAGGCCATTGCTTAAGGCATCAAAATGTAACCAAATTGGGCCTTCGTCTACTGCACCATATGTACCATCTGAAAGAGGAATGAAAGGAATTTTTCGAAGGTTTTCTATGAGCTCCATTTGTATTCTCGGATCAAAAGAAGCTTCCATAGAAGAATTGAATGACATGGCATAAAGTTCACTTAGCCAAGAGGCCAGCCAACCCAACCCCATTGATTTGAGACCATTTTGCGTATGACATAAAGATACCATAACTTGAAGCAGAACTTTGGGTCCATACTCCACAATACCTATTGCATTTGAAAGTGGATCTGGCAGAACTATATTTCTATCCAAGAATCCAAGGCCAAGATGCTCTTGTAGTAAACTGTCAGGAAGAAGCGAATGAGCATGTTCATTCCAACCTCTTAGGACCTTGCAAGGAGGAACCCATTCATTATTTCCTCCTTCCAGAAGTAAGCAATTAGTCATACGTAATCTAGAAACAATCAACCGTGGAAGAGAAGAAAAGAAACCATGCACTTCACCTACAAGGGGAACAAAGGACATATAAGCTGTCACAGCTCTCCCAGGATTCTCTTTAAAGCACGGAAGAGCACAAAAAGATCTCTCCGCATTGACAAATAAACCAGGAAATTCTGACAACAGCCACTGGTTCCAGGGACTATCTCCATCCACTTCCTCTCTAGATGAAGGAAGGACAAAATCACCTTGAAGAATAAATTTCAGTCCATATGTTCTAAGAGGAAGAAATGCAAAAACAGGCTGCTGGACAAGATCTGGATCATAATCACCGTTATCTGATTCCTTCAATGTAAATGCTATTGAAATTTCTGTTGTTTGTACATCACTACGAATAAAATCTGCTTGCAATTTCTGAGATACTACAAACCATGTCATTTTCTCTTTCCCATGTGAAACCTTAACAATACCATCTCCCAAAATTTCTTTTCTCATGACAATAAGTGAATCATCAAGCAAGTTTCTAAACTTGATACACTGGAGGCGGTGCAGAAAGAGTAATAAAGATGGATGAAGATCTGAAAACATATTTATAATGCTTTTCATGACAGTTCCATCCGATATTTTTGATCTGAAAGGAAGAACAACACAAGTGTTCCAGCAGTTATTATCTGATTGGTCATGGTCACTAGAAGTAAGCCTACTAAACAAGTCAACATTGCAGGGAGGTACAACTGTTGGCAAAACAAAACCAATCTGACCCTCACTTATATCAAATTTGATATGAAACCCATTGGAATGAATTTCTGGAGCATCTGTGACCTGCAGAACAATGTGCACATATTAATGAAAGCATGTTATCAATGCAGGGAATGAATCCTTAAACAGCAAAATAAAGATGAGAGGTTTCATTCCAAGCTACAACAAACAATTCATAGCAGCAACGAAACCTTTAAACCAAAGACCCCTGCAACAAGGCCTGATTTTGAATGATAGTATGACTGTACAAGGTAATTCACTTAATGCAGCAAACAATCAAGAAAGAATAAATACGGTTTGACATGATGGAGGGAGAAGAGGAAAGACACAGAGAGTGAAAGAGAGAGATAACTGCAGTGTTTTCGCGACCTACCCGAAAAACTGATTTGAAACCAATGCCCTTCTGCCCTATATATCCAGCATTAGATCCTTTCTTGGTTGAACTCCCAACATCACAAAGCGCTCTAATGTTCTGGGAAGAGAAGCCTCGCTCATTATTTAAAACAATAATACCTGACTCTTGAAGAATGAATGTTAGAGTTGGTTCCACATTTGTTGGGTAGGTATTATCATCAGCATTTTGAACCTGGGGCAATAAAGAAGAATAAATATACACAAAGATTGGATGTATAAAATTGAAATAAAACATCACATACTTATCAAAGGCTTGTTTTCACCTTCAAACTCAATTATAGTATCAAACATATAAAGATCATCCAAATCCAAATTGAAATTATAATAATTGGCAATATATTGTTGGAAGGACAAATACAATAACTTTAATGTACAGCTTCTCTCGTGAAATAAAATTTTCATCTTTTTGTTAAAAAAAAGAGATGAGAGTATATCCCACATTGAGAATTCTAAGCCTTGCATTTATTCATAAGAGGTCCTAGGTTCAAAACATCCAATCCTCATTCCCCACTTATTTCTTAGTTTGTTGGGTGTAGAGTGCGGCTACACCTATATATGGTTCTCTCTCTATCAACATGCGAATTGGGGAATATTTCAGGGACTATTGGTACAATTTAGCAACAAGGAAAATAAAAGGCCTTGAGTAGATGACTGCACTAAGCACAATGAAAGACACAAAAGAGAGCACCCTTACCAGCTCAAGAAGAAAATGTGAATCCTGTGAATACAATTCCTGTGAAAGACAATGAAGAGCTCTCCCTAAGCGAGCATGCTGCTTCTTTAACATGATACTTTCAACACTTGATAGGCCTGAATCAAGACCAAATTCATCTCTCCTGATTGACTCAATTACCTGGGCTGCATCTTCATGTTCATTAAGCTCAGTAGGATGTTGAGTGTAACCACTGCCAATACTAGCATTAGAGGCTTCTGCTCCACCAATCTTCAAACAAATATCAGTACATCCGCCTTTCTGCTCATCTGCCCTAACGGAAAACTTATCTGACACATCTTGCATATTCTTTGAGCTTGACCCTGTTTCATACCTAATAGCATTGAAACATGAAGCCCCTGATATGAACAAGCCAGTAGCATCTCTGGAACAAAATGCATAGTAATCATTAATCCACTCCACTACACCAAGAGACAACCCAACTTCATGAAGCATGAGATGCTGCTCTGATTGGGTGCATTCACTCAGAACGGCTGTAGCAGCATGTTTAACAACAGATTGCATCCCAGAAAGCAATACATCAGCAGCAAAACACCAAAATTCTGCAGGTAGATACCCAAGACATTCAAGGAAAAACCTTGATATAACAGTTGTAGCAATATTCATCTTGCTCAAGTCCTTGTGTAATTTACTACAGAATTTACCAGTAGCAACTTCACCAACCATTTTTTGTCCAGATAGTGCTTTTCCATAATTAATGGAATTCTGATTGTCTTGTAGTTCTATATCGTCTAGATAATTCTTCTGAATTACTTCAAATGCATGTTTTATATGAATTTTCAAAAGCGACACAGGGACATGTTTTTCTCCCCCAACTAGCGAAAACAGAGATAACATTTTCACTGCTGTTTGAAAAGAGGATCCTTGAAGTGCAGATTCCAAGAATGAATCCACGGTAGCTGAATGATCTAACCGAATCACTTTTCCACCTTTTGTCACCAAACACAACAGTTCATCTGTGTTGACTTCATTCAATAGCCATGGTACAAGAGGGCCAAGAGAGGGAGCAAACAATAGGTCCCAATGCGACCATAAGTTTAAATCTGACATCACTGGTGCTGTAAGTAAGACTTCAATTGCATCCTTGGATGTAACAGATTCATGGGACTTTGCTTTCTGGCCACTATCAGTATTGACCGAAGTTCTTTTCCATAGGACATTCTCAATGTGTAATGATGACTCTATAGCATAACTAGTTCCACACAGTGTCATTGAAAATAGAACACATTTCGAACTCGCAGCATTTTTATGTTTTCCCACTATGCTTAAGAAATCTTCCACTGAACCATTTTCGATAGTTTTGAAACAAACCAATGGGAACTGCTTCCTAAGCAGCAACAATATATTTTGTTTGGTAACTTTTTCATCCTCCCATAAACTATTTAAAGCTTGAGATACTAAAACAACCAAATGGTGCTGGTGCATGCAAACCTCAATAGGACACTTTCCACTCAAGTCGCCAGTCAGGAACTTGCACAGCTCATGTGGCAGTAGACAAGCATATTTTTCTAAGAACATCAAAAACTCCCCATAACCGAGGGATTTAAATTCCTTTACACAAAATTCTTTCACCAACCAAACCTCGCAATTGCAAAGCTTTCTCAAAAAGATAAATATCTTCTCCAGAAGTGATTGACCATTGTTATGTTTTCCTTGATCACTCTCGAAATACATGGTAACTTTCCTGATTATGTCCTCAACAGAAACACCTGTGAAATTTAATTACAAAGCACCAAAAGGCATATAAGTTTCATTAGAGAGCAAATATAAAAAAAAGAGGGGCTGGAACCCACATGATTTTTTATTCCATAGGTGTTAGTAAACGCATCGAAAATCGGGCATTAAAATAATTCTAATAACCATATGTTAGTAAATGCTGGGTAGTTCAGGAATCAAAAGTATTCCTATACTCGATCCAGGTAAGTAAACATGCCATAATTCTGTTTAAAGAAAAAAAAATACAAAACCAACATTACTTACTCTGAATGTGCTCAACAATACGTTCATTGATGACTGGTGGATCCTTAATTCTTGGCTCATCTTTAGTACTTGGTTCAACATCTATGTTCACATATTTGGGACAGTTATCAGTAATACTGTCAGTTAATTCATATTGACCAATGGTTTGGAATGTATCATACATGCTATCCCACATTCCACATTTGATAGATGAGACCTGCAACATGGAAGTAACAACTTCAGTACAAGTGATCAGCTATTATTGCAACACAATAAAGGATTGCCCTGGTTCAATGAAATATTAAACTTAGCAATATTGTGGAGAATTCAAACAAACAGAAGATAAGTTGAGTACCTGGGTTAAGTAATTTTGTTGAAAATTGTCAAAGAGACATACGTATACACACAAGCAGTATATATTATAGAGGTGAAATGTTGATAAAACAACATAAAAATGATTTCAACATGATATACATGGCCCATAATATGACATCTATAAGCATAACAATCATTTTTTAAAAACCATTATTAACTACATTATGTTCTTTTCTTGTTTCCCTTCAATAGTCTCAGGTAGCACCTTTTCTTTAAAATATAAAGGCTTAGCTGAAACTTACCTTAAAGGATTTAAGGTAATTAAATGTATTCGATCCATGATAGGAAAACCAAAACTGAAAGCATAAGCATGCATTAAGATTGACTTTTGCTTTTTGTATACATAAATACACACAACCATTTATATTATAAGAAACACACGTTTTATCAAGAAAAAGCAAGAGGAACTACAATAAGCAAGGATGAGCAGTCCATTGGACAACAAAGACAATAGCCAAACAACATTACCCAGTCAGTACATCTACAACGAGAGTTAAAACACCAAAACACACAAATATAACATAAACATATATGCATCTGCATACTTTAATTTCTTCAGGAATGGAATGACAAACAAAATCTGCAAAAAAATAAAATACTACATGTAAAACAAAAAAAATATATAATTAAACGGACCGCAATAACTTACAGCAACATTTAGTAATCCAATTAATGGATACAAAGAAAACATTGACTTGATTTTCTCTCTCTTCTGAGCTTTAGTATTATTAAACTGCATCATCCTATCAAGTACCTACAAGAATCAGAAGATATTTTCTGAAACCCCATATTTTTAGAATAAATAAAGAGAAAACAACATCAGCAAAATTGTTAAATTAGTCAAATTGTTGAGAATATAAAATCCCACGTCGACTATTCTAACCCTTGCATTTCAATATATAAAATTATGAACCTCTTCAGCCATTATCACCATAGTACCAGAACGAGCTCATGTCAGTCCCATCTTGGCTACAACTTCATATCATACTGAATAATTTATAGCACTCATACTAAGGCTTAGTTAAAACCACAAAGGAATAAATAATGAAACAACATGGTGCAACCATACAAGAAAATTTAGCAAGGTAACACATAATCTAAATGAAAGACTTATTCTATATGTATTTCTTAATCTTGTCAACACCCATAGGACATGAGAAACATCAGCAAGTACCTCCAATTCTTTCCCCAAAAAGATTTCCTTTATATCAATAACCTTCCCCATAATACAATTCGCTATAAATATCAATCATAAAAGATATCAGGACTTCAGGTCAGAAAATGAGGTGCATTCCAAATCACAATGTTTCTTCAAATATTTGAATCTTAGAGAATTTGGCAAAATCATTATACATTAAAATCAATAGAAATTCATTAAATATTCTGAAGAACAATGCAAATATGTAGCAAACTAAAATTCAATACATAAATAGATACCAACTATTGACAGGTGTTTCATCCATATAATCAGTTGTTTACATAGCATAAGAAGAGCATGAACATACCTCATCCACAGTGTACTCCAGACATGCCTCCTTCCAGGTTGTAATGAACATCCTCAAATCATTATTGTCAATTGAAAGATCATTTTCATGCAAATTGCTAACCTCATTGGTTTCCCTGCCATTTTCCATTGGAAGGGCATCTTGTACCTTATCTCTCTTACGCAGTTTGTGGGGCATGGAGATTGCACTGTTTATGTTTTCAGATTTTCTTTTCTTTTTAACAGACCCGCTACTATCATTGTGCTTTTGGCTGCCACTAGCTGGAGAAAGCTGGCTCAACCCAAGCCTTCTCCTCTCTTCTATTACAGATGGGTAAGGACAACTACTCACTCTGTCAGAACTTTTAACAGACTGTGATGAGAAGTTAACCTGACTGCCTGTTACATGGTCATTATTTTCATCATTCTCTTCAGATAAATAATCATCCCTACCTTCATCCTCTGAGCTTGAAGGATCAAATCTAATGTGCTTGCCACAAAAATCCTTATGTATGGGGGAAAATGATTCAACGCGCTGAGAAATAGTGTTGAAACGTTTGTCTAGCTCCTTTTTCTCTGCAGATAAAAGTGGAAACTTCCTATCCTTTTTATCTGAATTTGGCTGAAATGCCTTCTCTGATTTCTTTAGAGTGGAAATTTCTAAATTCCTGGCTTCCCGGATGGCAGAAATATGCATCCTGTTATCATAAAGTTTACTCCAATCAATGTTGTTAAAATTTACATTATATAACTGAAAAAGGACAAATGAGATGACTTGAACACATGATATGACACTGGATTGACCCCTTAGAAAACTTAAGTCATGACTGAAAAATTTACTTGGTGATATATTAACATTGATACACCCACACACAGAGGTGAAATCAAGCCACACCATACCACCTAGTTCATAAAGGTTTGGAATGAAGCAGAACACAATCAGTATATAATGTTTGAGATTGGGTTGTTTAATTGTATATAATGTTGGACTGAACTTAATTGAAAACTTAAGGGGCAGGGCGGGGCGTAGGGGGGCATTTAACAAGAACGATGTGAACAGGGAGCATTTAAAATTAGGACCGAGAAATAATCAACAAGACCCAAAACTGTGCATGTAATAGCTTCTGCATCATCAAATGTTTTTCAAAGAAGCAAGTACATCAGCAAAAGCATGCATTAAAGATCCCTGTAACTCAACATGAGCACAGGCATGATCCTTGTAACTCAACATCCATAATAGATGAAATTTTTACTTCCACATGCTCTTTGTGGACATTAGAACGACTTTTACTGCATGAAAAACTTTATAAATAAGTAAATATGACATCGAATTTATGCACACCAAGTACTATGAAAAAAGGTCTCCTTTGCCAATATAGTTCTAAGTTCAATATTGAGCTATCTACAAAATAGTTTTTCTTTTTACCAAAAAGTAGAAGCAAAAATGTGACATACCCCATGCTGTGAATTCGTATTCCAAGTGCTTCCTTGCTTGCAACTGATCGCTTCTTAACAATGAAATCTAAATATTCTTCAACCCTAATATCTTTATTTTCACAAGTATCCATGAACTCAGAAAGTAGAGATATCATCTCCCCACTAGTTATCTTAAAGACTTCAGTTGTGTCAGACTTCACTGAGAAATAATGCATGACAAGTGGATGTCGCAACAAAGGGCCCAATCCCAGCTCTTCAAACTGCTCAATTCCCTCATTCTTGCAGATTGCTACTTCCAAATCATACAATGAAGTAATTCTTCGAACCCCAACAAAACAATGGATAAATGCATTTATCTAAATTCCAATAGAAAATACGTAAATATTGATGGGATTTAATACATAAAGAAACACAAACCTCATAAGATAAAATATAAAAATACATAAAATTTCAACATTGTATCTCATGCTTCATTTGGTTGAAAAAAGAAGAGAAAAGAAATAGTTGCATGTTCCTTGCGCTTGCAAAAGGGTCAAGCCCTTAGTTGCTCTCGCCCAAATCAGAAATATAACTTCTTAAACCCCCCACCCCAGCGGGGGCAGTTACTTCATGCCATGCTTGCGCTTGCTTATACATATCTATGCATGTAAGCATACAGCTGAAGACGGGGACCATTGGTGTATAATATGCAGTGTTAATGATGTCATAAGATCAGCTCGCATCTCTTTTAAATCATCATCAATTCCCTTTTCATATATATAAATAATAATAAAAATAACGTTCGTTAAACAATCAAGTATGTTTTTCCCAAAACGAAGTGTTTTCAATAAATTCCTAACAGGCAAACCAAGTGTATTTTATTATAAATGAAGGTTCTCTTCTTATATCAATTACAATTCTTTTCCCACACTTTCTTAGCAACCAAACAAAGCATTAACGAAACTTGATTTTTAAAAGCAAAAGGAAGAGAGTAAAAAAGGGCAGGGATGGAGCCATTACCTTCCCTTCAGTGAGCATGAGGCGGTGCATAGTCGGCACTTGCTGCATTTGAAACCCCAGAGAACTCCAGCAATCAACCTTGAGCATCAGAAGCGCAGACTGCGAGACCTTCCACGCCGAGACGTTCTCTCCAGCAGCGGCATGTTCGTCGCGAGCCTTCCCCACGGCGCGGTCGATTTTCTCGAGCATATCTCTCGAGTTCGGAGGCCGAAACCCTGCCGGGTTCGAAAACTGCTGGGGAGGAGGATTAAATCCAGGGTTTTGGACAGCGAAATTAGGGCTTTGGATTGGGAAATTATTAGGAGGGAAGTTTTGGTAGGGGTTGTGGGCATTGTGGGGTATAAAGGGGGGGTTTGAAGGATAAATATACGACGAATTGATGGGGTTTTGCAGATAGAAATTAGTGCCTTGAGGTTGCTGCGGCGGCTGACCCCATGCGCCGCCGGAGGAGCTAGAAGGGCGTCCGTACATGGTGATGAAGAAACAGGGTGAGAGAAGTAAACAGCCGGGTGTACTGAGTTTTGTTTATTGTTTGGAGGGAGTTTGCAGGGTTTGCACCCAGAAGCATCTACGTCCCCGGGAGCTTTGTTTCAATGGATGTTTTTTCTGTAGTTAGGTTAAAGCTCTGTTCTTTCAGTGTATGCTTACTTGGCTTCCTCGGTTCTTTCTAAAAAAACAGGTCGTTATATAACGCCAATGTCTCTTAGGGCTACAACTCAGTCGGTTAACGTATGCGGGCTCCCGATATTTTTGTTTTTGTTTTCTTCAACAAAATAATTATCTAAAAAATTCATTTTTTTTTTATAAGATTATAAAACGTTAAAAGTCACTTTTGGTCCATATAGTTTGACACTTCAATCATTTTTATTCCCGTCAATTTCTTTGACGGTGCAAAGGGTAATTCACCAACCCAAAACCCTTAAGCATAAAAGCTCATTTGAAACTCTCCCCATTTCATATTAGGACTTGAAATTGGCCATTTAAGTTTAGGATTTTTCAAAAATTGGGATTAGTGGTTGAATTTTGAGCCCTTATATAAAATGGGGAGAGTTTCAGACGAGCTTTTATGTCAAGAGTTTTGGGTTGACGAAATTGCCTCTTGCACCGTCAAAGAAATTAACAAGAATACTAAGGGGGCGTTTAGTATCCTATTCAAATATGGCACTCAAAAACTTTGATTTTTCTTAAAAACAATAAGTTCTTAAATCTATTTTTAAGATTCAAAAACTTGTTTGGTATGCAACTTGAAAACTGTTTTCAAATCTTAAAAATTTGAGAATTTCTGGATTGTTAGAAAAAAACTGAAAAAACATATATTTTTTGTTTTTAATAATTGGGGTGTTTTTTAGTTGTTCTTGAGTTTGAGTTTTTAAAAATACCAAACAGGTTTTCTTTGTTTTGGACTCAAATTCAGTTTTTGAGTTTAACTTGTCCTTAAATTGCTACAAATAGGAAACTACAATGAAAAAATTGTCGGAATTAAAACTATAGGGTCAAAAGTGGTTGAAGTGTCAAACTACATGGACCCAAAGTGACTTTTGACAAATATAAAAATTCATTATGTAGTACATGACATAAAAAAAAACGTAGATCGTTTTTTATACAAATAATCACACAATTACACCATTAAAACCAAAATATAAATACAAGTTACGATTTAAAATTATGAAGTAAGTAAAAATAATTTTTTCTTTTTAAGTGTAAAAAGGGATTTGTAGCGAAGATGGGGATATGGTGGATTGGGGAAAACACATTCCTTCCATATTTGTCTCTTAGAGCATCCGCAATGGTTACTCAACAATTCATTTTAGTTCAATTTAATAGTTCAATTTATTGAACTTTTTTTGCAGCTATTCAACCATACTACAGTTTCATTTGCAATGGTGCAGTTCAATAACTTACAAATAATAAAAAATATATTTTTAAATGATTGAATAAAATAAAATGAATAAATTTAATTACAATAAGAATTATACAATTAAAATGGTTTCAAAGAGATCTTTAAAAAGAGACCAATTTTGAATATATATAAATTAAGAACAAAATTTTCTATTGAAAAATAAAATTTCAACATAAACAATTTTTTTGTGGGTGTAGGAACTTGTGGGAGAGTTGTTTTCTACGTACATATTTATAGGTAAATGGCTAGCCGTTTGAAAAGGGAACTAGCCATTTGTGTTTTTGAAAAGTGAAATAAATTAGCAATGGCTAGTATATATAATTTTATCCTTTCTCAAAAAGAAAAATTAGCTATCCTTTATTTTTAAGTGAAACAAATCAGTAATTGATAGCATATATATATTAACTATATGTTTGTTTTTTTAAATAGTAAAATAAATCAGAAACGGCTAGTTGCTTTGAAAAAAAAAGTAGCGTCTAGTTTACACTAATTAAATGTAATGGAAAAATTAAAAAGTAAACAGTAATAAATTTCATTGAAATAAATTTCATTTCAGAGTTCATCTTATTGACTTCTAAAATGAACTGTTGATCCTCGAAATGAAATATTGATATATGAAATAAACTGAACTTTACCACTGCAAGTCAAAAATTCAATTTATTGAAATAAAATTGAAATGACCCTCATCATTACAGATGCTCTTAAAACGGAGTTTTACGTGAATTGGGAAAAAATTGCCGTCCTTTCAGGTTTTGCTTCACTTCTGCCAGAAGGTTAAACAACGCTTATTAACATGTCTTTACTATTCAAATTTTGTCCAAGTCCAACTTCTGACCCTCGAAAAAAAAGAGCCCGACTTGTGAACATAATTTATTATGTTGGTGTATGGGCATAGTTTCGCCCTCGGCCTCAAATTGCACTCCAAACAATTTAGACCTCAAACTAGTAGTATAATCAAAATAAAGTATTCCATTTGGTGACCAAGTTGGTTCATAAGTAATTAAACAAATGTCTCTTACATGTGTCAAAGTGGCAAATATTTATTGGTTCCATGGAATAAATGAAGATATAAGGTCACTAAGCTTTATTAGAGTAAACTAAAATCTCGATAAGTTTATCAACTAGCCATTAGTTTAGTGGTAGTTGTGATGAGTTTTATACTTGATTTTGGCTAATTCCATTGTAGAGTGTGTTGACCCGTTGTAAAAGTTTTTAACAAATATCATATTGTTTATAAAAATAAAATAAAAACTCAAAGGATTTAAGTAAAATTATCTCTTAAATTTGTGCAAAAGAGAGAGCAAAAAAAAGGGGAGTGTAGTGAGGAAATTTTCCAACAAAATTGCATTGGCCCTCGAGGTTTTTGGTCAAGCTCCAACCCAACCCAACCCAAAAACCTCCCTTCTTTTTTAACTCTGAAATTTTCCACTCTCTTAAACCCTCTCTCTGGCACAGAGACAACACTCAACAATGGCGACCACCTCTCGCTCACTGTACCGTACACTGCGCCTGCGGTCCTTCTCCACGAGCACGAAGCCGTCGCACCACAACAGCCACCAGCAGAATCACCAGTACACAGATCCCAATTCCTTCATCGGGTGCTGGGAGGCCCCCAAGGACCCCAAGGAGGCCGAGGCCAAGCTTGCGCAGCTCCGCAGAGACTACGCCAAGCAGGTCAAGGAGGTCCGCAAGGAGTACATCCAGGAGGTCGAACTCATGAGGCTCGAGAAGCTTCGCAAGGACGAGGCTCGTAAAGAAGCCCTTAGGCTCCAAAATGAGGAGCGTAAGAGACTCAAGGCTGAGGCTGCTAAGGTCCGTGCCCAACAGCGTGAGGTTGCTGAGCAGGAGTTCCGCCAGACCCTGGTATGTGCATTGGGCTCTTTCTCTCTCTCTCTTTATGTGGTTTTGATTTTTGTTGCGGTGTTTGGTTGATGGGAAAGTGTGGGAAATGGAAGGGGAAGTTTGTTGGGTCTGGAATTTGATTTGAAACCTAGATTGTGGGTTTTGCTGTTTAGGGGTTATTTGGTTCGGTAGCTGTGGAAATGGGAGAATTTGGGTTGGTGAATTTTAAAGTGTTTCCTGTTTATTACTAAGAAGATATGGGAAAGGGAACATGAGTTTTTTCTTTTTCCTAGTTTGACATTGGTTTGAAACTTTGTTATGTAGCTTCAGGTTTCCTTCAAATTTAGCCTTCTTTTTCGTTTTGATTCTCTGTTTTGTGATTTTTGAAATTGGGGGGGGGGGGAGGAGAAAAGTTGAGTTATGGGATCTTTTCGGTTTAGATTTGTTGTATCTGACAAATAATTGGGAAGATAAAGAGAAGAAAACTCAGAAGAGAGGTTTGAGTCTGAAAAAATTTCGGTTTATTGAATTCAGATCTAAAAAGTGGTAATGCAAATCGACAACACATATTTTTTTAACCAAGGACGAGTAATTAGGACTTAGCACAGACTCATATGTTAGCGTATTTGTTATTGAAATGGTTTAAGGGAAGCCAAAGTGAGTTGGATAATTTCAGTATCTTGCATTTCGCCTCTTTTGGGAGAAGCACAATAAATTTTGGTGGGGGAAGAAGGCAGAAATTTTATGGAATTGTAGTGTGCTGGCTGTGTTTTTGGTGATGCGGATGGAAAAATATAGAAGGATTTTCAGATATTATAGTGGGAAGGAGGTATTGTGGGGTAAAGTCGGATTCTGGACATCATTCTGGGCCTCAAATTCTTTAGAGTTTTGGGACGTACTATTTTATCTCCTTTTGCGGAATGGAGGGCTGTTCTTTAAATTTCAGTTTTGGGTGTATTGATGCAACACAAGTATACTGTATGATAGTTATCAATTGGTGATTGTTTTTGTTGTTTTGCTGTTAGCGGACAACTTATCCACTCACAGTACCGTAATTTGTTTCAATTAAAAATATTCCCTCAGTAAAAACCAAATAAAAATTCAAACCTTACTGTAGTTGAGTTCACAAACTTGACATAATAAGGCTTAATGCATGTGGAGCTGATAGATAGTAGTGATCTTAGATCACTCCTCTGGATCTCCTCAGTGTTACAATCCTAAGGGGTAGGGGGGTACCCCAGGCTCTTTTGCCCTTACATGCATTCTTCTTGTTTAACCATGATTGAAATTCTGGTTTGGAATCTTTTTAGAATGTTGTCTGTGTTAGTTACAATTCCTGTACCAACTGAAACTTACGGAAATGTTCGTAATCATTGATTTCATGAACTAGAGCAATATAGTTGTTAGTGGTGTCTACATTATACTGTGCTAACATGAATAATGAGGATTAACAAACTTTTAATGAACAATATCAATTGTCAGAGGCTCCATTGATCATCTAAAGAAAATACATTCATAGTGTTGTGGGGTGGAGTTGTAGTTTTTTCTTTGGGGTACAAGGTGTCATCATTTTTAAGTTCTTAGGCGGGCTCTAGGATTAAAGTACTCATTTTAGAGTGCACTTGGTGTTCAAGCTTTTCTAAATGATTCTCTCCTCTTGTAGTCAAGATCTCACTGTCTATCTTAAAATAGAAAGTGTATCAGTTGTGGATGCAAGTTCCTTTCACCTGGTTTTTGTACTGACATCGGGGATTTGAGCTTTCTTTAAGTATGCAAATATTTGAATATCTGATGTAAAATATAATGAGAATTGAGTTGATGCTCATTCTCATATTCACATGTCTAATGTGACAATTATATACTTGAATGCAATTCATCTATGTCCAGGAGAGAGAGAGAGAGAGAAAAATATTTTTTTTATTAATAATTTTTCTTTTCATACAGCTTCTGTGTTTCTTTCACTTGCATGTCTTACATGTTTTGATTTGTCTAAATGCACAGTTGAAAGAAAGAGCAGAGAAGCTTGAGAATTGGAAGATGAAGGAAAAAATGAGAGAAGAGAAGAAAAAAGAGAAGAATGAACTGTTGCGACGTCAGAGTTCCTTGTGGATCAATGAACCAGAGCTGGAAAAGAAGATTTTAGAAGCCATCGTTGATACTACACCCCTTTGAGTCCATTTTATTTCCAAATTGTCTAGTGGTGCTATCTTACAGTTTCACCGTATAGACAAAGATAATCAGGACTTAGTATGTTTTGTACCCAGTCTCTATGTTTTCTATTTTCTTTTCACCATCCACTAATTTCCCAACCACATTCCTTTTCCTTCTTCATATTTTAATAAGATCTGTATACTTTCTAATCAGGGCATAGTATATTTTGTACCCAGTGTATGTTGAAAATTTTGGAGGTCAACTGCAATTGTGATGTCATTGACAAATTTGCTAGCAAATATGGGAACGCAGTTATTTTGCCTTGCCTTAACTTCCACGGAATCCTCCTAAATTTAGTGAAACTTTGATTAAGTCAAAGTTTAGAGACTGTTGATTCTAGGAACTTGGCATCAACAGGATTTAGGTGCGAATGCGAATCGAATAGTGCAATGAACTCAGTTGGAACTTGGAACGCCATTTCGAGTTCAGATTTCAGAAGGGATATTAAGCAAATGCAAATTGAATAAAAATTTAGAGCAAATGCAAATTGAATGAGGGCGCATCTTTAACATTGAGCCAATTTACCTGCTGATGAGGTTTGAAGCCTTAGCCCTTGAACGCCATGTAAAT
>NW_018922801.1:15667-38146 GCF_002207925.1 Prunus avium
GGCTTTCCCTGTGCAACTGCATTAATAATATACAAATGGAAAAGGAGGCACTTGTCAATGCATGACAATATAGAAGACTTTTTGCAGAACAATAAGCTCATGCCAATAAGGTACTCTTACTCAAACATAAAAAAGATGGCCAAAGGTTTCAAGGAAAAATTGGGTGAAGGAGGCTATGGCTCTGTATACAAGGCAAAGCTTCGTAGCGGTCGCCTTGTAGCCATCAAGATGTTGGGTAAGTCCAAAGCTAATGGGCAAGACTTCATCAATGAAGTTGCAACCATTGGAAGGATTCACCATGTTAACGTGGTGCAACTCATTGGCTTCTGCGTTGAGGGTTCAAAGCGTGCTCTCGTATACGACTTCATGCCTAATGGATCTCTTGATAAATACTTATTTTCTCAACAGGGAGTTATCTCTTTGAATTGTGAGAAAATGTTTGAAATCGCGCTTGGAGTGGCTCGTGGTATTGAATATCTGCACAGAGGATGTGAAATGTAAATTCTGCACTTTGACATCAAACCTCATAACATTCTTCTTGACGAGAATTTTCTTCCCAAGGTGTCTGATTTTGGATTAGCAAGGCTATGCCCGCTCGATAATAGCATTGTATCTTTGACGGCAGCAAGAGGAACTATCGGATACATAGCACCAGAATGCTATAGTTTCGGAATGCTATTGATGGAAATGGCTGGCAGAAGAAAGAATTTAAATGCAACCATAGAGAAGTCAAGCCAAATATACTTTCCAACATGGGTTTTTGACCAATTGAGTGAAGGAAAGGACATAAAAGTTGGAGACGCCACAGAGGAGGAAGAGAAGATCATAAAGGAGATGATCATTGTGGCTTTGTGGTGCATACAAATGAAGCCTAGTGACCGTCCTTCTATGAATAAAGCAGTTGAGATGCTTGAAGGAGAAATAGAGAGCCTTGAAATGCCTCCAAAGCCTTTCTTGTATCCACAACAAATGCCAGAAGTGGTTCCCGGGGACCATTCAAGTACCACAAGTGCATCAACAGTTACAAATTCTACAGAAATCGTTTTGATTGCAGATGCGAATCAAACAATGTAATATATAGCAATCTTGATGTGCAAGGGAGATTACATACTGAATAAGCACTATTAGACTTCTGTTTGCTACCCTTGTTTACTACATTTGGACGGAAAGAAATTGTAGGATTTTCAGAAACGCTTCTTGCCGCCTTGCTGTAACACTCAAATTGTAGGATTTTCAATAATTGCAGAATTCTATTAGGTAGGCTATGTGTTGAACTAAAAAAATGCACAAAAAAAAAATAATTGGGACTGTGTTTGTCAAAGCCCACGGCCAGCAAAATGATAAGTGTTTCAAAAAAAAAAGTAAAGCCAATTATCCAATAAGCTTTTCAAGTTTCAAAGCCAAGGGATAAGGTGGGTTGATCCCACGTGCAAATCCAAAAGGAGTTTAAAAAAAATAGGAGTTTGGCCAACCAATGAAAACTCTCAAGAGAGTTGGGTGGTTCCTGTTTTGGTGGAGTGATTATTGCATGAAGAGTCCTTCACAAAAGGGATCCCTGATGGCTAGCCTACAAAAAGCACGGCTGTAAATAAAAAGGAGAGGCTGGAAAGAAAAAGGGGGGAGCTCACAAGGCCACAGAGGCAGAGAACGGAAGGAGCAGAAAGGAGGATAGCCGCAGGAAGAAAAGGAAGACAGCAAGCATACCAGAGAAAGCAAGAGCCATCTCAAGTCAGGGATCTCTAAGGCATGTCTCCACTCAAGCATTTCCAAGTATGCAATCTGCACCTAGCTTTTGATCAGTCCATAGAGATTTTTGGCTATGATGATTTCTATCATCATAAACCAAGTCAAGAATCTCTCCAAGGCTCGACTCGGCTCAAACGATTCCAACGATGTTTTCCAAGCGTCCAGTCCACAACCGACAGGAAAGATTGTCCTCTATGATGATTTCAATCATCATGTATCAGGGGATAATCTATTCCAACGGGCAGCTCCGCTCAAATATTTCCAAGTGTACAATCTGCACCCATCTTTTGATCAGTCCAAAGAAAGATTCTTGGCTATGATGATAGAAATCATCATAAACAAGTCAAGAATCTCTCCAAGGCTTGGCTCCGCTCAAATAATTCCATCGATGTTTTCAGTCTACCACCAACAGGAAAGATCATCTTCCATGATGATTTCAATTATCATGTTTCCAGCAGGCAACTCCGAATATGTTTCCAAACGCAGGGGATGTCTCAAATGAGCAATGGTAAAAGTACAGCAATAGCAAACAAAAAAAGAGTTGGCAAAGCAAGTACCACAAGTTTTCTCTTTGGTTTCTGAAGCAAGAGGACAAATTGCAGCAGATGTCTCAGAGGGAAAGAAACAATTTGCTGCTTCTTTTGATGATGCAGCAGATGTCTTGGGGAAGTCTACGAGCTTGTCTGGAAAAGCAAATATATCAAAAGCTATCGCTTTGTTTGCTGGTTCCTTAAAGTTGCGGTGCACATGCCTTTTAAAGGAAAATTTCATAATGCCCAATCCTATATGGACAAGGGGCTTACTGCCTTCTTGGATGCTCAAGGGGTTCCAATGCGATAGGGAGGCTAATTCATACTTCACTTGGAGAAGGATTTTTATACTTGGGTGTCTTGATCAAATTAAAAGGCATTTGCTTAATTAAAGGCATGATCTCTCCAGGATGTGGCTTTGCTGCTCGAATGCTCCCAGCCCAGGATGCCTTTAGCAATCACATGGCAACAACAAAAAGAGAAACAACAAAAGGGGCTGGCTCATATAATCACCTAAGCCCTTGTGGCGCACAAAAGGATCTGTATAAGCCGAACTCTCTTTCTCTCTCTCAATGGTTAATGGAGCTTTTCTCTAAATAGAAAAATCATTAACTCCATGACAGAAAATTACATGGCTGCAACAACCACCCACCACCAACCAATTGGTTTGACGAACCAAGAAGAAAGCAAGTGTCTATTGTTTCTCTTGTGTGCAGCAAGCAGTGATCAATACCAAGTTTGTTTGGTCCTTGCGAGAACTTTTCTTTTTACAAGCAAAGGTACCTCAAAGTTCTCAAAATGGCTCACGACAAGGCATTAGGGGATCATGCATGGAGGTGCTACCTCGTGAAAGTAAGAAGAAAGTGGTTTTATTCCCTTTTGTTCCAACGCCACCTGCACAAAGATGAGACAAATAAATAAGCAAACAAAATAGCCAAAAGTCACAAAAGACCTCAGTTTGCAAGTGGAAAGACCATGTGGGTTGTTGCCTCGAGCTTAGAAAACGTGAGCAAGAAGGCTAAAAACTTGCGAAGGTTCAAGCTCGTTACCAAATCGTTGACAGCAATGGGCCCAATACGAAATTACAAGATTCGATGGCCCAAGACACAATGGTCTCATACTCATGGGGCTCGTCAAACATCTCAAGATCAGTCAATCAGCCACGAACTAGGTGGCCTCCAAGACCCGACGGTCTCAAATACAATGGAATTGCCATAAAAAGATCCCAATTGGTGAATAATTGGTACAAAGTCTCGAATTCACAAATTATGAATTAATGGACTCAAATAAAAAGGGTCCCGTTAATTCTCAAATCGCCAAGTGAAGACCCAAGTGGTACAAAACCACGCCAAGATCCAAGTGGCACAAAACCACGCCAAGACCCAAGTGGTACAAAACCACACCAAATCTCAAGTGCAAATGTCAATTTTATGAAAAATCAATGGGATAATTAAAATTACTCATTATTTTTCTTGGATATTGACAATAAGAAAAATGGTACAAAACCATCAAATTTCCCCATGGGTCATCTACCCATGAAAATTCCAATGGAATTAAATTCAAATATCTCAAACAGAAATCCTCAATTAATGGGCCACACTTACCCATTAATTTCCAGTCTTTCTCATAGGTCATCTACCTATGAAAATCTCTAAATTGTCTCAAAGACACAAATTCTAAATTATTGGGCCACACTTACCCATTAATTTCTAAATCTTTTTGGAACTACGCCGGTTTGATCCCATCAAGGGTACGTAGGCAGTCTAGCATACCAATAGACGCAACCGCAATCAAATTCCCACCAATCAAATCTCCATGCAAATCTTTTCGGAACTACGCCGGTTTGATCCCATCAAGGGTACGTAGGCAGTCTGGCATACCACTAGACGCAACCGCATCCACACCAAATCCCAAGTGGTACAAAACCACGCCAAATCCCAAGTGGTACAAAACCACGCAAATTAAACAATCATTTCCGAACTACGTTGGTTTGATCCCTTCAAAAGGGTACGTAGGCAATCTAGAGATCCAATCTAGATGCAACCGCCCAAATCTCAAATCCAAACAGAATCCATGGTTATTCTTAACCAAATTCACCCCAAACACACATCAAAATCGAATCCTTGGTTTATTCAACTAAATTCACTCAAACGCTTTTTCAATCGAATTCGTACAAATTTTCCCTTTTGCAATGAGTCATTCATTCATTGCACTTCTTCGAACTACGAGTGGCTTGATTCTCGCAAGAGATACGTAGGCACCCTGAGGTTCGACTTAGGGGCAGCCGCAAAACCAAACACACATTTTGTTTCTTTATGATGGAATCAAAGGGTTTTCCCTTGAAGCAAGGGATTGTAATTAAGAGGCTTGCGTCTTGAATGGGTCGAACCTAAAATAATAAAACCCCATTATTTAATTAGTGGTGGTGAAATTGTGTTGGGAGGTTCACATTTATCTTCAACACTATGTTCTATGGTGTTTAAAACCTCACCTGCTAACTCATATCTTGTTGCAGATTGGAAGATCCCTATGAGCTAATTGCTATTAGGGTTTGTTGTATTGTTAGCTAGGGATTGCCTTCTATTGGTAGGACTGCCCCCTTGTGTTTTCTTGTTTGGTCTTATGACCCTGTTGTTATTTGCACCAAGGGATTTGCCCTCCTTTTTGTTAAAAAATTCATTTACTTACAAAAAGAATAAATAAAAAAACAAGTCCATTTCTTCTATCAAGTGCTTTCATAATTCTACACTCGAAGAAAACACTTTGAAGCTAGAATTACATTTAGATATGTGCAAGTAGCAGTTTCCCCAAGATATTGCAAATGGGGCAGCAGGTCAAAACCACTAACCCTCAAAGCTCAAGCTAAGCTGATTCACAATGGAATTCATACAAATAGTCTTAACCCCCCTACACCACTAAAGTTTGTCCACCTTCCCACCAAGCTAATTTGAACTACAATAGTTTATGTATCCATGCCTTCAAACACATTCATGAGAAACATGATAGAAGCAGCTCCCCTTTGCTGAAGGTCTGTCAGCTTAAGGATCTTCAGGTTCTTCATCCTTATCTTCTGCATCCACCCACCACGAAACAAGGCCCAAACCGTCAAAATCAATTGATCCCTTCAAAATAGGAAACTTAATTGGAGGCTCACAGAATTCATTAGAAATCTACTTGCCAACCCTCATTTAATTTGAACAAAGATGTAACAAAAGAATTAGTGTTACTCTACATAAAGGAATTAGCACAGATTTTAAAGGGAACAGAAGTTTCACAAAGCAGCATTTTTGCAATAGTTACATTGCGTTTGGAGAATTGTAGAGAACTAGAGATCGAGTGATGCTACAGCTAGATGCAACCACCAGTCGTATGATAAGATTTAAAGCATAAACTTACTGTAACCACCATAGGGGCAAATGGTTTTGAGTCTTCTGGCTGCGCAATTGGAATTGGAGGAAAGTTCACACTGTGAACTTGGAATTTTATCTGCCATTTGGAACTAAAAGTTAGCATACACTTAGGCAACTGAAATTTGAGTACGTATGGATAAATCAAACCACAACAATATGAACCTCGTCTATCCCATCAATAACAAGTTCTTCATCTGAATCAGGAAACTTCCATATACGCATGACTCTATCCCTGTAATCCTCAGCAAATATTATAAACTACAAATTAAAGGGTGTTCAAAAATATATCAATATACAAGAATTCATGCAGGATTATAAATATAACGCTCTATTTGTACTTATATCAACCAGACATGGAAGGGATGGTCACCTCTTTCCTGGGTCAGTCACGGAATGGGATGGAACAGGCAAAAGATGAACAGGTACATAAATATCATCGAAAAATTCAAGGGACACTGCCATTTAAAGATTCAAAATCAGACTAAGGGTAAGACATAGATATGCTTCCTTATCAAAGAGGAGTCCATCAATGCATAGAGTGAGAATTGCTTGCACCAAAGAGAAACTAAGAAGGAAAAACTAAATGAGACGTAGAATTAAGCTACACTCAGTTCATCTCAGTAGAATACATACGACGTAAACCATTTGCAGTAGATTCTTTAAGTTTTGCAACAATTATCTCTCCCACAAATGGACGAAACATAATCAGTGTGAACTCCACCTGCCAATTGTTGAAAAAGGGGTAAAATAAAACAAGAAGCTTTAGAAAGGAAGAAGAAGAACATTGCATAGTGCATACTCAAATGAAGGGAGTATTCTGACATTAATTTAAGCTGAAAATCTTAATTAGTCTAAATGCCTAACAGTTACCCATTAAGTGTAAAAAACAAATACTCAGCCTATACCAGTGATACTCACTCTGAAGGTAATTAGGCACTTCAATTTCATAGAGAAGAAGACAGGACCTAGTTGTCAGTTTTGTCACCCACAGGGAATGAAGTAAATCAAGCTGAGAACCGAGAAGAAATCCAAGCGAAAAGATTTAAGGGAACCTATGTCATAGTAATGGGAAAGAGAGAAGAAGCGGTCCATTTCTTTCTTTGTTCCTTTTTTCTAGGGTAAGGGTAGCAGGTGGGTTAGATCTCAAGAGCTTGTTGCTCTGATTCCATGTTTCGGAAAAACAAAACAAACAAAATTAGGATATAGAGAAGAAGATCATTGTATATTACATATTATCATATCAAATGAAGGTAGAGTACATTAATTTATGTAGGATCCAGGGAATAAATTCTCCGCTAATCAGCAGCTCCCATTTAAGCTAACAATCAGCCATTAAGTAATCAATTTAACAATTAACAAATGGCTAGCTAGCAGGGAGGCACTGACTAACAAGTAATGAATTTAAGTGATGAATTCTAATTACACATAAGAGATATCAATCTTCTGCAGCCAGTGCACGAAGAACAATGATATGCTTCCTCGTTTCGAAATCATTTTAAGTCGAAAACTCTGACTCAAACAACCAAACAAAACTCATTTGTGTTTTCATACAACAAATAATCACATAACTCAAAGTCAGTCAAAAAATCAAAATCCAGTAGTTCGAAGCATTCCTTACAGAGAAGTATTTTATCAAATATGACAAATTTGATTAAAACCCATTAAATCCTGATAAGAGATAAAGTAAAAAATGCCAATCTTTCAATCAAGACCTGTACAAAACGACTAGACCACAATGGAAGACCAATCATCAAAATAGGTGCAATCACCAAATTTAATAATTATAAGTTAGAAAATCCACAATGGGCTCCCTAAACCACCTCCTTACACAAATTTTAGAGAGCAATTGGAAAAATACAACTCCAACCATGCTCCCTATCCACCTCCTAAAATAGAGAGAGATCTCTAGGAGCTCCTAAATCTGAGAAGAGAGAAAGGACTCCTAGTGGCTCCCTATAATTTAATGCTCAATTACTTTAATAGTATTTTAACCATTTATTTAATGCCAACTATTTTTTGTTGTTGCTTTTGTGTCTATACTTTATTCAAAAATTGAATTAAAATTTATTAAAAGCATTTATGACTATTTAAATTAGAGAGTATGGTTGGAGTTTGAAATTTTATAGAGACAAAAATAGTTTTATAGTGTTTTTAGCTAAATTTTAACTAAAAAATAGAAAGCATGATTGTGGATGCTCTTACAGATTGACACTTAATGCCAGTGCATTGAAAACTAAACAGGTATGCTCTAAAATCCATACCATTCTCCCTCAAAACTATTTGAGTGAAACATGTTACAAATGCAAATCCACAACTTTATTATAATCCAAAGCAGCTCCAACAAAATTTATTCCACTACATACCTAAAAGCACGATTATAGTTCTTATTAGAAAACTAAACCAATCATTAACCCCTACTGCGACCCAATACCCTCTCCGAAACCATTATTACCACCCATCAGCTAAAACACCAAAGTTTCCCAATTTTATTCGGAAACCAAAAACAAAAAACCAACAAAAGCAATCCACAAACAAGCGAAATTACCTGACCAAAACAAGCCTACTTAAGCACACCATTATCACCAATCAACAAACAAAATTTGGATATAGAGAAGATCACTGTCTATTGCATATTAAGCTAAAGGCCTAATAATCTGTATCAACGATACCAAGTATTTAGATTGGCAGTTCTCATGCACCGCATAGTTTAACCGGAAATAAATTGAGGTATCTTACAATTGAAAATTGGAAATAATATGAATAAGAATAATAAAACGAATTGAAGCAAGCAAGCTGATTCCACTTATACGAACTAAAACAACCTAAATTTGAACAAAACAGAATTTACCAAAAGCACTTTATAGTCATAAAATTGAGAAGAGTAAGGTAAACAAATATATACCCTAAAAGTTGGATGACCATCATTAGGTAAGATAAAGCCATCTTTAATGGATTGGATACTATGCACAGAAATGCAAAGTCCCAAGTTCGCGATAACCTACAAGGAACAACATCATAGTGAATCAAAGTAAAAACATTGTGAATAAGAAACAAAGGGCAAAATTCAAAATATGTATCAGGCCACAAACCTTATCTAAGAAAAGCTTCTCAAGCTCTCCCTAACTGCATCTTCTAGACGAAGGCTAAGAAGATGAGGAGGCAGCCGCAGAGTGTGCTCAATTCGGCTGAGGTAGAACATTTGGGTTGTCTTCTAAATTATATTCCAAAATCAAGTATGCACAGATTAAAGTCGCAGATTTTGGGCAAAGAATGCAATGTTAAATATCAACAAATTCAAGCATAATTGAAAAAAATTATCAGCCTTAGTTTCCAACAATAGCAACTCTCTCTCTCTCTCTTCTGCGCCGTGGACAGAGGTGCACTTGCTCTCTCTGTTCGATGTCCTGCTCTCTGGTTAGCGTTAACATATAAAACAAAAACAATAAGCCAAAATACAGCAGCAACCAAAATACAAATATTGCATGCTTCAATAACAAAAAAAACAATAAGCATTAACATATAAAACAAATTAATTGAAACAGCAACCAAAAAATGAAACAATAAGCATTAACATTGAAACAAATTAATTTTCAGACGGTTTTCTGTAAACTACAAATAAAACAAATAGCAACCAAAAATAAAAAAAATGAAACAGCAACCAAAAATACAAAATAAAACAGCAACTGAAAATAACAAATAAAAACAGCAACAAAAAATATAGAAAAATTACCAGAAATAAACACAGCCAGCAAGCCAATCCTTTCCTTAGCCTTCAAAATCAATTCCAGCCAGAATTTTTGATTCCCTAAATTACCAGAAATAAACACAGTCAGACAAATAAATAGTAAAAATACAAAGAGTCAAATCCCCAAATTTTTGAATTAGGGTTTCCACAATAACAATCAACAAGTGAGAACTAATAGAATGGTGACAATCAACAAGCATTGGCATAGAAAGTCTCAGTAGATCATGCAACGTGGTGGTATCACAAATAGAAAAAATAAATCATACCACACATGCTAATGATGAATTCCATACCAAAAATAACAAATAAAACAGGAACAATTTTCAATGGTAATGCAGCTCTTATTCAAACAGCAAACAAAAATAAATATAGCAACCGAAACAGCAACCAATCATACAAATTAAATTATTACTCAATATCTGCCAAATCACGTTATTGAATGATGCAATTCTTTCCAAAAAATAACAAAAATACAGCAAAAATAGCAAATAAAACAGCAACAATAGCAAATAAAACAGCAACAATTCCATACCAGAAATAAACACAGCCAGCAAGCCAATCTGGAAAAACTTTGCCTTCAAATCAATTCTGTCCAGAAAAAATATATATACAAAGTCAGAATATATAAAAAGAAATAACAGAAATCAACAAAAATCCCTAAATTTTGAATTAGGGTTTCAAAATATTAATACCTCAAACCAACAAAAATCGAGAGAGGGAGACCTTTGATGACTAAGAGAGAGCGGGTGAGAGAGAGCGATAGTGGCTGAGAGAGTGACTGAGAGGAAGAACGGACAGAGGCAGAGACCAGAGACTGAGAGAGGCAGAGGCGAGCGAGAGCGGTTGAGAGAGAGACTGAGTGACTTAGAGAGAGCGGGTGAGAGAGAGAGAGAGAGAGAGTGATTGAGAGATCGTGATTCGTGTGAAATCTGGAGAGAGTCTGAGAGAGTGAGAGAGGCAGAGGCGAGAGAGAAAGAGTGACTGAGAGGAACAACGAAGAAGAAAGAAAGAGGCGGGAACCAAAAGAAAACGCTGCTGAGGACTTTTGACCCCTCAGTGTGTTACAGCATTTCTTCATTCAAAAGTACAACAAGGTGTTTTCTACAATATTGTGCTCGAGTTAAAAAACAAAAAATTAATTATTTAAAATGTAAAGTTAAAAAATTTGGCAAAAAAAAAAAGTTAAGTTAAAAAGGACTTATATGTTTCACAAAAAAAAAGGACTTATATGTGAAAAGCCCAAAAATTTAACTGAGGGAGAGAAGTGCGATTCAAGTATTATTGATCTATTTTTCTAACTATTGTCCACATGTGGTAGGCGAAAATTTTCAAAATCAACATCAGAAAGAAAAATTTGTTGCTTTTGAAACTTTTCGCGCATGTAGACAACACTTCAAGAAATAGAGAATAATACTTGGATCTCTTCCAACTTTGAAAAGAGAAATATCATTAGAATTTTCTTTAAACTATATTTGTACTTTTATTATTAAGGTGTCCAAGTTCTATCATTTACAATTTCTATAAATAAAAAAATTAAACTTCCTCATCCAAACACACTGTAAAGAAATTTCAATGCCAAAATTAGTAAAATTTCCAAGAAATTTATCTGTATTTCTTAAAGACTTGGAAAGTTTCAATCATACAACAAAATTGAATATATAAAAAATCTAAGAAACAACCATCCAAGTGCAGTTTCAGTTTATTTATTACCTTATTCAGTCAAGTGCTCAATCATTCTCCTTAATATATATATATATATAGTAACTCTCAAGTACTAACTAATTATTGAATTAATACAAAACTATATGTTTCGCCAAAACCATGAACTTACGTTCGCATCAACTTTTTTTTTTCTTTTTGGCCAACGCTTCACATGAACTAGGAGAATAATCATTGGTCAACTTCTCAATTTGAAAGAAATGAAACTTGCGCCAATTGATTGATGCAAACTATATAGAAATGAAAAAAAAATCCCAAAAAGACTAAAAATTGAAAAGGAAGTGCAAGAAGCAAACAAAACCATCACATCTTATATATAATAACTAAAAAGTAAACATATTGGAATCAAAATGAGCACAAAGTCAATATGACAAAGATTGATACAAAGAAACCCGTTTGAAACTTATTTCAATTTTAGTTTTAAAATTTTATTTTATGTGCTAAAGTATAAAGTAAAACGAGGGGAGAATGGAAGTCAGAATGAGAATGGAGATGAGATTGGAGTGTAGATGAACTTTATTTATATACTAATTGTAGGGGCTTTTTCGTTCCGACAATTGCAGATTGGGCTGGGCTGCTGTAAAGAGCCTAATGTGTGAAAGTACCCCTTGTGTCTGAGTTCAAGAACTAGGCCTCATGAATGTTTCAAAAGGATAGCAAAGCCTTAGGAAACACCCTGGTTATCTTCACCAACAAAAATAACAACTGCTTACAGGTAGATTCCTAGCTTGGCATGAGAGGCTTGTGGCATTGAAGTAAAGTTGTCATGAGTTTGGCATTAAAGAGAGAAAAATGTGAGTTCCTGCGAGAAAGAGGGGTGTAAAGATATGGGGAGTAATGATTGTAAGAAAGTTTGGCTAAGAAGAGGGAAAGAGAAGGCAATGGGTTGTGGCATGGGAGCAAAATTGTCATGAGTTTAGCACTTAAAGAGAAAGAGCTGTGAGTTCCTATGAGAGATAGGGTTTCTACGGGAAAGAGGAAGAGATTCTAAGAAGGTTTGATGAAGAGGGAGAAAGATGAGGAAGAATGATGGGTGGCTTAAGTAATTTCCAGCAGCTTGACAGAGGCTCTGTTTAAATGCTATAACAGCCTGCCAGAAAGGGGGAAAATGAGGGAGAAGGGTGACTAGAGCACGAATTTGCTGGGTTTTGCAGGTGAGAAAGGAAGCTTGCTCTTCAGGTGGGAAAGGAAGCTTGCTCTTCAGATGTGGATGATGCTTGTTGGGTTGAAGAGGCCTCATTTTATAGTCGCTGGAAGCTGTCCTTTCCAAAGAAACCCTAATGGTTCCTATCCAATTTTGGCCAAGCTTTTTCCCTCCTTTCTCCTCCCATCTTATTCTGGCAAAATCTTCTCTGCCCAATCCCACAAAATCAGGGATTTTTTGGGAGCTCAATGCTCTTCCTGCGGCTGCCACAGTGGAGAACTTCTTATTTCCAACCATTGCCTTTCCCCCTTTGTTTCCTTCTTCCATAGCCAGATCTGATAAGGGAGAGAAATGGGTATGCATGCTGGTTCAACGGGTGGTTCCTCTCCTGGCAGTCTGCACGCCAATATCCCTTGGTCCTTTGGATGTTTTTGCTGGAAACTTGTTCCTTCCCATGTGCTAAAGCCTCCCAGCAGCTCTGCGCACGTGGTCCTCCAAGCTCCCTTCATGGCTTTGTAGGAATTTCAAAATATTTTTCCAAAGTTCATTTGAATATTAAACATGCATTTAATCAAATTAATCGCAGCGGAAGTCTAAGGTGGTTGTTTAAATTCAAAAACAAAACTTCTTCCAAGTATCTTAAGCCATGAACATTGATATGTTTTTCATAAATGAAAATTCAAGAGAAAGGATAAGATCTAATTACCCTTGAAGCAATTATATGAACCAATTTGTGTTTGGTCTTCTCTTGATGATTTCCTCTTTGTTGATCTCCTCTTTGATCTTTGATCTTTGCTCCTTGATCTTTCTCCTCCATGTGAGCCACAAAAGTATATGGCCTCTAAGTCTCCACACCAATGGAACCTTGAGATGAGAATAAGTATCTTGAGAATACTTGGATGCTAGTGCAAGATTCTCAAGATTGGTTTCAATCTAAACCACTTTGAAAGATGAAAGTGTTTCACTCTTGAAAACTCTCTTTTTTTTCTCTCTTTGATCTTCCAAACCCATTTGGTTAATGTTGGATTGTGTTTGTGTGTCAATAAGCTTGTGGAAACAATTCCCATACATACTTACTTAAGCATTTTCGGCCAAAACCCATTGGGCTTCCAAAATTGGGCCTTATGACACTTAAACAATAATATTTAGGTGTCTTAAGCCCTTGGGCTTGATACCCAACCATTCGGGCTTTCCGTTAACTATTACTTAGCCCAAATACATTTTTACACGTAGTAAATCATCCACATCAAATCAATCAAATTAATTTCCTCATTCTCATTTGTATTACTCAAAGTTAACCATTTAAGGTATGCGATCCATTAGGTTCTAATTAGCAAGGTAGTGGGAAAATATTAGAACTCTTTCTAACCAACTGGAATTAAAACCCCTTTTTAATTCTTCCTTTATTTGGATCGATCACAATCAATCCTAGGACTTCCACAAGCCAAGAGTGACATCTAGCAATATATCAAGGCTACCCAAGCTAACCAGAATAAATGAAGAACCTATTCAGTTGGAATTGCAATGCAATACGATCCTTCTCTTATACAATGTTTCAAATCATATTATTAGAGTACGGATTGATTATGTCAAACCCCTAATATGATTTACAACCTCATGTGATTCAAAAGAACATGATTAAGAACAACTTTCTAAATCAAGCTCAAAAATACTTTGGCCAAAGATTTACTGAATCACATCTTGAAACACTCTCCTTCTTTATCGAAAGTAGAGATTCCTTATTGTACATTCACATGCCCCTATAATGAATTAAGAGATCCCAACAACACTTAAGACAAACCTTTTACGGCTTGCCTTTAAGAGCTATCAAAGATAAATAACGCATCACAGGACAACCATGATGCCTCAGGTCTAAGGACTAATTTGCATTATTGCAACTACAAGTTCTCATTTGACATGTAGATAAATACTCCATACGAGAACTACGGTTGATCGCGTTCAGTGTACTCATTCACTAATGAGCACCCACATACTTGTATTAGTGTCAACTACACAAATGGTTTGAGACTAACCATCCTCCCAAATGAGCATACATAATATGTGCTAATCTTGACTTTTGTTCTTTAGCCAAGTGCTGGGGCTTTTGCAGATCTTTATTTTAGTTATTTGGGCCTTCTGAGACAATAAGTTGGTTTATCAAATAAATGGCCCAACTTGTTGAGGTGAGGGGTTGATTTTTCTAGGACATTGGGCTATTTTATTTCTCTCTTGTGTTTACCCACGTTTGGGCCTAAGAAATGGGCTTGAGTCCCGAGGCTCCCAAGCAACCCGGGACCTCCATTTCTCGGCCCATCAATGGGCCTCATGACAACTTATTACCATCCATACCACAACCCACTCAAGCAAGTCCCGGGCATTTGAGTGGCTTAGGCCCACTTACGCTTGTAGTGTGTTTGGGTGTGAAATAATAATTTTCCGCTTGGCATGACATGTCGCTTGGGTCTTTTCTTAATATGGCGGCCTTTTGCGTGCTCCAAATTAGGTTTTTTCTTAATATGATGTCATATTGGGCCGGGAATTTATTTGGGCCAAACCCTGGATTTTTTGGACCTCAACAGAAGGGTACCTTGGCTCCTAACAACCTACGCACGCTAATACCCCTTAGTTCTTTGCGTGCTTGACCTTGGTGTTCGTTCTTTGCCCATGTGTTGGAGCCTCCCAGCAGCTCTATGACATAACACTTTGGCTTTCATTGTGGTTCACATTTCCCGCCAAGTGCTGGAGCTTTTGCAGATCTTTATTTTAGTTGTTTGGGTCTTCTAAGACAATCAGTTGGTTTATTAAATAAATGGGTGTGGGGGTCTTTTTCTTCAAGCAGCTAGACGAATGGGCTTGGGCTGCTGTAAAGGATGAACAGATGAGATTGCCCCTGTTTCTGAGTTCGAAGATCAAGCCCCAAGAATGTTTCGAAAGGGTAGTGAAGCCTTAGGAAATACCTTGGTTACCTTCATCAACGAAAATGACAACAACTTACAGATAAATTTTCTAGCTTTGCATGAGAGGCTTGTGGCATGGGAGCAAAATTTTCATGAGTTTAGCACTTAAACAGAGAGAGAGCTATGAGTTCCTATGCGAGACAGAGGTTCTAAGGAAAAGAGGAAGGGATTCTAAGAAAGTTTGATGAAGGGGGAGAAGGATGGGGAAGAATGATGGGTGTCTTTAGTAATTTCCGGCAGCTTGACAGAGACTCTGTCAAGGCTATAGCAAGCTGCCAGAAGAGGGGAAATAAGGGAGATGGGCAAGTAAAGCACGAAAATTACTGAGTTTGCAGGTGAAAGAGGAAGCTTGCTCTCTGAAGAGTGTGTTGCCTCTGATGGGTTGAAGATGACCCCTTTTATAGCCGCTGGAAGCCATCTTTTTCCAAGAAACCCTAATGGCTTCCATCCCATTTTGCCAAGTCTTTCCCTTCCTTTCTCCCCTCATCCCTTCAATCATCCTATTTTGGTGAAATCTGCTCTACTCCTTTGCGCAAAATCAGGGATTTTGGGAGCTCAAGGTCCCTTTCCCGCAGCTACCTTGGTGGAGAACTTCCATTTTCAGCTATCTTTCTTTCTTCTTTTCTCCCATTTTCCATCGCTAGATCTGATGGGGAGAAAGAAATGGGTATGCACGCTGGTTTGAAAGGTGCCTCCCCTCTTAGCAATCTGTGCGCCAATTACCTATTGATTCCTTGAATGTTTTTTGCTTGAAACTGGTTATTCCCATCTGTTGGAGCTTCCCAGCAGCTCTGCGTACGTGGACATCCCTGCTCCCTTTGTGTCTTTTGTTTTTCAGCCAGGTGCTAAGGCTTTTGCAGGTCTTTATTTTAGTTATATGGGCTTTCTAGGACAATGGGTTGGCTTATCAAATAAATGGGCTAACCTCACCAAGTGTTGGCCTATTTTGGTGAGGTGTTGGGCTAATTTGGTCAAGTTAATGTGCTACTTTTTGTTAGGCTTTTTGGTTGAGATATTTTGGTTGAGATATTTTCTCTCTTGTGCTTACCCACATGTGTGGGCCTAAAAATAGGCTTGAGTTCCAAGGCTCCCAAGCAACCCGGAACTTCCATTTTTCGGCCCATCAATGGGCCTCATGACAACTTATTACCATCCATACCACAACCCACTCAAGCAAGCCCCGGGCATTTGCGTGGCTTGGGCCCAGTTAAGCTTGTAGCCTGGCTAGGTGTAATAATAATGATTTTCGCTTGGCATTGCATGTCGCTTGGCATTTTGTCGCCTTTGAAAGGGATATGATGCTTGACAGGATAATTAGCATGGGCTTGCAAAGGCAGTGCATTTTATAGGCTTTAGCGTGACGGATTACATATTTATTTGGCATGGCACGTTGACTGTGGTTTGTATTGTTGTGTCGATTCAGCTGCACCAAAATGGATTCAGCTGCATCCTCAACTTGTGATACTCGCAAGTGCACGAGCCGTTGGTAGTTTAGCATATGTAAGTGCGAGGTCGATTCCACAGGGATTGGGGATTGAATGATCCAATTTAGTTTTCCTACACAGAATAGAAATGAAAACAAAAGAAACAAAACAAGAAGAAAGAATGTACATTACAAGAAAAATAAATTACAACTAAGAAAACATTAAGTAAACTAAGAGAACTTTGAGGAAGAAAGGAAGTGTTTGAGAACTTTGAGGAGGGAGAAGAAAGTGTTTGAGAAGTGTTCCCAGCTTTAGAGAAGGGAGAAGAAAGTATTTGAGAACTTGGAGAAGAGAAAGGCTTGGAGAAGAGAAAGGTGTTTGGGAAGTGTTTGAGAACTTAGAGAATTTGGTGAAGGAATGGGAATTGTGTTTGAGAGATTTGGAGACTTTTGGAAGAGTAAGGAAAATGGTGTTTGGGAACTTTGTGGATTTTTGGAAGAGAGTGTTTGAGAACATGTGACATTTGGAGAAGAAAGTAGAGAGGTGTTTTGAGAGCTTTGCGGATTTTGGAAGAGAGTGTTTAGGAACTTTGAGAATTTGGAAGAGAGTGGTTGAGAACTTGGAGGATGTTTGTGAACTTGGAGAATTTGGAGAAGAAAGTAGAGAGGTGTTTTGAGAGCTTTGCGGATTTTGGAAGAGAGTGTTTAGGAACTATGTTTACAAGCTTAGAGAACTTCCCTATTTATAGGCCTAGGGGAAGTGAAAATCTGAATTATACAATAGAGTTCACTAACCCACTTGAATTATAAAATCTGAAATGGTTGATGCACTTGTATTAGAAAATCTGAAATGGGTGATGCACTTGTATTAGAAAATCTTGAATTGGTTGATGCACTTCACCACTAAATCCCACCAGCAGCCCTAGCTCATCTTCATGTCACCATGACCAAGCTTCCAACCAGAAATGATAGCTCATACCTAGCTCACCATGACCAAGCATCCAACCAGCACATGCTGAGGTCAGCATGACCAGCAACTTCAAGGGCTTACAACTTGGGCTTCTCTTAATCAAATTAGGACTTTAAGCACTCTAAATGGAAGTTCAGAATGTCTTCTTTCCAGGAAGGCCTTCAAATGCGATTTTTGGCCCAGTAACGCAGATGCTGCCGAATTTGACCTTAAGTTGCCAAAACATGTATAACTTTCTCTAGAAGACTCGGAAAACTGTTATGCAGACTGAGTGAGCCACAGCTGCTTAGGTTGTGTAAGAATTTTTAAAATTTGACAGTTTGGTCAAAAATTTGCATCAGCAATTGTAGCCTTCTATATGATTCTCCATCCACAGATGGGAATTGTACAGATTGATCACATCGTTGATGGAACAATCTGAACAGTTGAACCGTAAAATTCTACAGAAAATAGACTTCCGTATTTTTCCAATGATGTATGGCTCATCATCTGGTTCTTCTTGAGAAAGTACAATCCAATCCGTGAAGTTGACTGATCTGCAGACACCGTTTTGAGCTAACTTGTCTCCAAAATGCAATTAGTGAGTCCTTAAGTTTATTACACTGAAACAAACACAAAACTTATTAAAAGCACAAGTTTAACTCAAAAACATAACCAAATCATAAATTAGAAGGGTACAAAATGATATGTAAATATGCACCGATCAAATACCCCCAAACCTAGATTTTGCTAGTCCTCGAGCAAAACAAAAGGAAAACAAATATAAAAACAAACAAAAAGTTAACTAGACCACTTTCGTAGGTAACTCGATTGCATTGAGCATATGCAACAAGCCTTTAAACCTCTAGGCATCCCTAGTAGGAGGAGTTGTGTCTCCTGAGGGTTTAACAGATACGATACATCATACAAATCTTTGATTGTCAATTTACTGTGTTCACAGTCCATGGTACACGAAAACACCCTTCATTGTCTCATTCAATTATCATAATAACATTGTACATTAATTTTTTTATTTGTAAGACATAAGAAATTATTGGAAATCCTACAGAGGACTTTTGACCCCTCCAGGTCTTTGGTCTTGCACAATCCCAAGAAAAAGAAAACGGATTGGTTGGCAATACAGTCTGTTCGCAGATGATTAAAATATTCATATATAAAAAATTGATATTTAGTCTATTATTGGAGTGCTTTTCGCGGATTGGTCGGCAAAACTATTTATATATTTTAGTCATTATTCACAGTTATAATAGTTTTATATTAAAATTTACCAAATGGTTTTGACACTGTTTTTTGTACTAACAACACTTTAAAAATATTATTTAGCAAACATGGAGCTGTTTTACTTTACAGCTCAAAACACAGCAGAAACAACTTTTTTTAAAATAACAGCAATTCCAAACTGGCCCTTAATCCAATGACCTTTATTAAATAGGACCTCACAAGATCTTATTTTTAGATCCTTAAATGAGCGGGACTATTTTATTAAATACGACTTATATTTTATAAAATTTTCATCTAAATTCTTTTGAAAATTTGGGTGATAAAATGGAAAATGCATTCACACCTTCATTCAAAACGAGTCTAAAGATAATGTGGTCCAGTCTGATTTAAGCAGCTGATACTGTGTCACATTGCTGTCGACTCATTTATGTCAGTCAGAAAGCACATGCTGGTCAAGTGTGAATGTAGAAAAAGCAGAACAATATAAGTTAGGAAAAAAAAAATCTTAAATATATGTTGACTGCAGACCCAGGTCTTGGTCTTGGTCTTGGTCTTCTTTCTACTTAATTAATATTCAATAATATTTAATCGTTGATATATTCATTTGAATATATAGTTTGGTAATTAACTAATTCGCCGCCTAACAAAAAATGATATTAAGTTTTGGAAACTTGTCACTTAAACTTCATTAACTACGCATGATAGGAAAATATAAATTAATTTATAATTTTCTATGATCATGTCATACTAATGATTGTGAATGCTTTCGTTTATTTATTATTTGGGGGTCAACAATACAGATTTTTCAATATTTTCTCAACAGTTACAAAAATTTAATATAAATTTTATATGAAATACTGGAGTTTGGGGAGAGTTACAGCAACTTCGAGGCAAAGTGTGACCCGGTGCTGAAGTAAATGCCCTTTTTCCTTTTTAACTTTGACAAACAAAAATCATTACATTTGATGAGTACGACAGATGAGGCTCCAGCATAGTATCCGACAATGGGACGTGTAATTCCTGCAGCATTGATAAAGTGAGAAAGCAAAGTTGATTGGCAGCATTATGTGCATATGGCTTTTTTCCTTTGGTCTACACGGGTGGGTAAGAAGCAATAATGAGAGTTTTATTGTTGAGTAATGTAAGGGTTGATTTGGTACGTCGAATTGTATTGATTAATTTTTATCGAATAGTATTAATTTATTTTGGAGAGTATTGACTGTTTATTTATAATATTATAAGTCGTTTGGTATTATTCTGGATAAATAATCTAACTAAGTTATACGGTATTTGGTGCTATTCTAGATAACATCGGATCAGACTACTTTTTTTATAAAAAAAAATCTTTAATAATTTAAGTAGAAATTGAAATTCAAATGTCACCAAATTATTGAAAACCCTGCTAAGGACTTTTGACCCCTCAAAGTCTTCGGTCTTGCACAATGCCAAGAAAAAGAAAATGGATTGGTGGGCAAAATAGTCTATTTGCGGATGATTAAAATATTCATATATAAAAAATTGATATATTTAGTCTATCTATATATTTTAGTCATTATTCACAGTTATAACAGTTTTATATTAAAATTTATCAAACAGTTTTAACACTTTAAAAATATTGTTTACCAAACATAGAGCTATTTTATTTTACAACTAATTATTTTCAAAGCACAACAGAAGCAACTTTTTTAAAAAGTAACAGCGATTCCAAACTGGCTCTTAATCTAATGACCTTTATTAAATAAGACCTCACATGACCTTATTTTTAGGTCCTTAAGTCAGCGGGACTGTTTTATTAAATACGACTTATATTTTATTAATTTTTCATCTAAATTCTTTTGCAAAATTGGGTGATAAAATGGAAAATGCATTCACACTTTCATCGGATCAGACTACTTTTTTTATAAAAAAAAAGATCTTTGATAATTTAAGTAGAAATTGAAATTCAAATGTCACGAAATTATTGAAAACCCTGCTGAGGACTTTTGACCCCTCAAAGTCTTTGGTCTTGCACAATGCCAAGAAAAAGAAAACGGATTGGTGGGCAAAACAGTCTATTCGCAGATGATTAAAATATTCATATATAAAAAATTAATATATTTAGTCTATTTATATATTTTAGTCATTATTCACAATTATAATTTACCAAACATAGAGCTGTTTTATTTTACAGCTAATTATTTTCAAAGCACAACAAAAGCAACTTTTTTAAAAAGTAACAGCAATTCCAAATTGGCTCTTAACCTAGTGGCCTTTATTAAATAAGACATCACATGACCTTATTTTTAGGTCCTTACGTCAACGGGACTGTTTTATTAAATACGACTTATATTTTATTAAATTTTCATCTAAATTCTTTTGCAAAATTGGGTGATAAAATGGAAAATGCATTCACACTTTCATCACTGATTGAAAACGAGTCTAAAGATAATGTGGTCCAGTCTAGTTTAAGCATCACATTATTGTTGACTCATAAATGTCAATCCGAGAGCACATGCTGGCTAAATATCTGTTGACTGCAGACCCAGGTCTTGGTCTTCTTTCTACTTTGTAAAAAGGGGTCGAATGATATGATGGATTCTTTCTTTTTGTCTTTCTTTAAACATAAAGCGGTCCTCGACTTTTCATTACAAGACTATAAAGTTACCTTTTGAAAATATTTGATTTTAAAGTAGTCTTTTTTTGAATTTCAACTACCAATTATGAAGCAAAACTTGTTGGAAATGGGTATGTTGAGAAATGTGAATTGAGTGGGGAACTTACTCAATACAAATTCATCACTATGCCTTCGATGAATAAAGGACTGATGGAATTGAATTAAAAATCATTACATATGAAAATAACAATATGAACTGAAAATAGTGACTCAGCTCGAATCACTAATTAATATAGAGCGAATAGTGACTCATGACAAATTCAAACACAAACACTTAGCATATACTACAATTTGACTCGTGACAAATTCAAACCCAAACACTTAGCATATACTACGATATTCAACACCATATGTTATTTAATATTACAGTGCATGATCTCATATCAAATCATGGTGACTGGTAGAACTCTTGATGTACGCAAATGTCCAGATGCCTTGCAGACAGTGTAGTTGTATTAATTCAATTCGAAGTAGAGCAGAAAGGATTGGGTGGTATGGTTAGATTGTCACCTTCTCTTTCTAACATTTGAACTACAACTTTCATTGGAGGACGATCTATTGGGTGCCATTGGACGCACCATAGACCCACAATGGCAAGTTTCTTTGCAATTTTAGCATCTCCTTCATCCTCAATATGGATCCTTAGGTCGTCCCCTTGTTCTAAAAGGTTATAAATCGATTCCGGGAAGTAGACTTGGCTGGTAGAGTCCTCCATGACCTTAAAGTTTTTTCTGCCACCAACCATTTCCAGCAACAACGTCCCGAAACTATAGACATCTGACTTGTAGGACACGCTACCGAAGTTCCTAGAGAACACTTCGGGTGCAATGTAGCCCATGGTCCCCCTGATGGTTGTCATGGATATTGCGCTTTGATCCCTTGCGCATAACTTGGCTAGACCAAAATCGGAAACTTTCGGAGTGAAATTCTGGTCTAGCAAAATGTTATGGGGTTTGATGTC
>NW_018922801.1:38224-48362 GCF_002207925.1 Prunus avium
CCATTGTTCCCATTTCATTTGTAAAATCTTCTCCATTATTTTCATTTGAATTGTTGAGGATTTTCACAGCAACAAGAAATTCAGAGGAAAGCTTCCCTTTAAAAACTGTTCCATAGGCCCCTTGCCCCAACTTGTCCTTGAATTGATTTGTTATCCTCTTAATATCAGCATAGGAATATCTGCTTGGCTTCTGAGCTATGTAATCTTCCAAAAATCTTTCAATTCTCAACTGATTTGTTTTCTCTGTTTTGTTGGGGCTGTAGGCATGGTAGATGATGAGAGCCCCCACTGCAATAAAAGCCACAGAAACTGTGCAAACTGCAGATAGAGATGACACAAATTAACCTAATTATATTTTATTCAGATTTATACATCAACACAAGTATTTTAATTTGTGGACAACTCACCTGATATCTTTATGCGTGTCCCTCTATGGCTACTATCTGTAAAAGTTGTTATTTAAGCTAATAAGTACTTTTGCTATGAAATCGATAAAACTAATCAGATCGAATTTGAATGACTGAAAATAAATAATATTTGCTTGCAAAGTACTGCAACAAAGCCAAGTTTAGTTAAATGATACCTTCAGCGAAATCTAAACATTCTCTTTCTGCAGTCTTATTAACACGTGCAAGACTATATTCACTAATCTTTGATCTACATGCCTTGCCCATCTCTTCGCAATGTCGACATGATGGTTTGGACCAATGCAACTTCATTTGGGATGATATGTCTGGAATTGATGTATAGTCATGTAGCTTGGTACAAGACTCTAGGGGCAGTCTATCAATAGAACATTGAGACTTGACAGCATATGTCTGGTTTTCAGGATCTTTCTGCTCAAAGCGGTAAGATCCCAGTTCCATCCCACAAAAATCGCCGTAGTATCTTGCTTCAGAAAATGGGCAGCTAAATAGGGTATAATTATAGTTATTGTGTCCAGGCACAAATTGTAAGGGAGAAGAAGATAAACTGAAGTTTCTGACCAAAAAAAAAAAAGAAGATAAACTGAAGTTAAAAATATTTCCCAATGGGTCAGATATTTCAATCTCCTGAGATGCGTAGTTAATCTTTTCAACGAAGAGGTTGTTAGATGAAGATGGCATCTCGAGCAGAGTCTGGTTGTCGTCAGTGCATGATAGATCAAAGCCATGGTAACCGCAATGGGTTGACTGCTTACCTTTACCTTTAATAAGTCGAAATGGGAATCGGATGGCTGGGCCGTCCGGTTTACATCTTGCTTCTCTGCAAATTATTCCGCCATGGACTGCATCGACATCTAGCACTATGAGCAACCAGCATAAGAAATTGATCAGAAGCATTATTCTAACAAAAAAAATGGCTTGCAGCATTCCGGTCTCTTGCTAAGTTATTAATTAATATAGCATGATTGGTTTTATGATGGATGAGTCTCCAGCATAGTAGCCGACAATGGGAAGTGTAATCCCTGCAGCATTGACAAAGTGTAATCCCAGCTGAGGACTTTTGACCCCTCAAGGTCTTTGGTCTTGCACAATGCCAAGAAAAAGAAAACGGATTGGTGGGCAAAACAGTCTATTCGCAGATGATTAAAATATTCATTTATAAAAATTGATATATTTAGTCTATCATTGGAGTGCTTTTCGCGGATTGGTTGACAAAACTATCTATATATTTTAGTCATTATTCATAGATATAATAGTTTTATATTAAAATTTATTAAACGATTTTAATATTATTTTTTATATTAACAACACTTTAAAAATATTGTTTACCAAATATGGAGCTATTTTACTTTATAGTTAATAACTTTCAAAGTACAGCAAAAATAATTTTTTTATTTAAGTAACACCAATTCAAAACAGGCCCTTAATGCAATGGCCTTTATTAAATAGGACCTCACATTACCTTATTTTTAGATCCTTAAGTAAGTGGGACTGTTTTATTAAATACGACTTATATTTTATTAATTTTTATCTAAATTCTTTTGAAAAATTAGGTGACAAAATGGAAAATACGCTAACACTTTCATCACTGATTGAAAACGAGTCTAAAGATAATGTGGTCCAGTCTAATTTAAGCATCACATTGTTGTTGACTCATAAATATCAATCAGAGAGCACATGCTGGTCAAGTGTGAATGTAGAAAAAACGGAACAATATAAGTTAGGAAAAAAAAACGTTAAATATATGTTGACTGCAGACCCAGGTCTTGGTCTTGGTCTTGGTCTTCATTCTACTTATTTAATATTCAACAATATTTAATCTACTTTGTAAAAATGGATCGAATGATATGACGGTTTCTTTCTTTTTTCTTTCTTTAAACATAAAGCGTTCCTCGACTTTTCATTACAAGACCATAAGTCATCTTTTGAAAATATTGATTTGATAGGAAAATAGATATATTCATTATATATAGTTTGGTAATTAACAAATTCACCGCCTAAGGGCATCTCCAAAGGAGATGTAAAATGCAAAATGTTAAATTTGAATTTGATAGCTTATGTGGCAACTTGACATTTTGGAAAAAATTGAACTCCACATGAAATACCAAATATCAAATTATGTTATTATATTTTTAAAAGCAAATGGGCTCATATTTTATAATTATATGAAATTACCTATAGGAGGACTAAAAATGCCTAGAGGGGGTGAATAAGCCAATTTAAAATTATAATCAATAAACACAAATAAACTTCAGTAATAGGATTGATATGGCCTATCAATCCTGAAACGTACTGAGCATAAAATAAAGGAACACGCAGAGAATTATTTTACGTGGTAAAACCCCACCTTTGGGGAAAATCCACAAGACTCCTTAGTCCAAAAAAAATCCACTATAGAACGATGATTACAAGAAGTACTCACACACTTATCCCAGACACATTCTAGATAATGTTTACCGACTTCTTCGTAACTCAACTTCTGTCACGGGATGATCTGTCGACACTCCTTATGTTGAACGCAATACTGGTCATGATTGCTTCAAGTTCGCCGGAGAAAAACCACCACCACGGTCTTGGTACCCTCAACCATATGAGTCATTGAACATGCAAATGAATTCAATATGAATGATGAAAGTATTTGATAAATCACCAAGTATACATGAAACACTTGATGAGACATATCTCAAAGATATACACATCAGCTTTTCTTAGGAATTCTAGATACTCAAAACAAATATATCAAAGCTGTGTAAAAACCAAGAAGAGTCATGCCATATCTTTATACAGACATGTTGTTCTTTTTTCAAAAGAAACTACATAAAGCCAAGAGATCCATATCATATTTGATTCTCTTAAAAATCCAATTCAATTTCGTCAGCCCATGCAAACTTCCAATCCCATTAGTTTATACAAGGAAACCATGTTAATCAATGAAACCAATTTGGGTATTAAAAGAAACATGTTCTTCCGGTCAAATATGAAAAATGATATTTTTACTTAAGCCAAAATAAGGTCAAATTAGGAAAATAATCTCAAGAGATAAAATTTAATCCTATTAAAAATAGGACTAATAATATAAAAGCACTTGAGTGAAAATAACTCCAACTAGGAATCCTATAATGAATGCATGATTATGTCATTATTTACTTGAAATCAAGTTCCTCGTATCGATCAAGTCATACTTCGAAAATCCAGGATTGAATGTGCTGAGCCAAAACTTTCAGTAAAAGATATTTACACACTAATTCCCGACTTATGCTAGAGTCTAGGAAATGCCAGTACTGTCATATCCCGGGATCAGCTCCGCCATAGCACGATATTGTCCGCTTTGGGTCCCCCCTCTCTGGCCCTCACGGTTTTGTTTCTTGGAGCTCACGAGCAACTTCTCAGTGGGTCACCCATCCTGGGATTGCTCTGGCCCCCAACTTGCTTAACTTCGGAGTTCCCATGACTCCGAAGCTAGTGAGCTCCCAAAAGGCCTTGTGCTAGATGGATGCGGGCATGTACATATAAGGCACATTACCTCCTCTTTGTTGGTCGATATGGGATCTTACAAGTACAATTTTCATACTAACAATCTCCCCCTTTGGCATTTCCTAGAAAAAACACCTATTACAACTCAAAAGAAATTGCACGAGATATAACAAATGAAATCCTACTCTAAACTCGAAGCTCGGAATCCCTGCACATTATGAAACAACAAAACCAGTGAAGCATGTGGGAGAAGAAATATAATTCAAAGCAAAATTACAACATCACTCCCCTTTAATTCTACAACACAATCTCTCTCCCTTTTTAATATAATTTCACACAGTCATCTCTCCCCCTTTTTGTCAGGAAATCCGAAGGGCAAGAAAAGAACATAAGGGAGCATATATATATATATATACTGAGTATAGAGCAAAAAGAGAGAGAATGGAAGTGAGAATAAGAGTGAAGATGAGATTGGAGTATAGAACAACTTTATTTATATACTGATATACATCATATAAATATTTTATTGTCAATTTACTGTGTTCACTGTCCATGGTACATGTAAACACCCTTCACTGTCTCTTTTCAATTATCATAATAACGTTGTGCATTAATTTTTTTATTTGTAAGACATAACAAATTATTGGAAACCTCACCCTCCATTTGGATGAAGTAATTGAAATTTTCAAAGAATTCTAAAATGACGGAATTTAGATTTCCACAATTTCAATTTTTGGTAATTGAAGATTTCAGTATTTGGATTTATGTATGTCGAATTTTGTAAATAACAAAATTTTGTAAACGGCACCATGAAAATTGTGAAATGATGCCTATATTGGTGGAAATTAAACTAGGGAATTTGATGCCCCAATTCCCACGATTTTTTCCTCGTGTCATTTAATAAATTCCACGCTTAAGTTGCCAAACAAGGGAATTGTCAATTTCTCCTCTTAAATTCATGACTTTTAGCCAAATTCTAAGTTATTTTCCCTCATCCAAACGAAGGGCCAAGGTCTTTGGTCTTGCACAATGCTAAGAAAAAGAAAAAGGATTGGTTGGCAAAACAGTCTATTCGCGGATGTTTAAAATATTCATATTTAAAATATTGAAGTCTATCATTGGAGGTTTTCACAGATTGTTTGGCAAAACTATCTATATATTTTAGTCATTATTCACAGTTACAACAGTTTTATATTAAAATTTACCGAACGGTTTTAACACTTCTTTTTGTACTAACAACACTTTAAAAATATTATTTACCAAACATGGAGCCGTTTTACTTTACAGCTAATTATTTTCAAAGCACAGCAGAAACAACTTTTTTTTAAAGTAACAGCAATTCCAAACTGGCCCTTAATTCAATGGCCTTTATTAAATAGGAACTCACATGACCTTATTGTTAGGTCCTTAAGTGAGCGAGACTATTTTATTAAATATGACTTATATTTTATTAATTTTTCATCAAAATTCTTTTGAAAAATTGGGTGATAAAATGGAAAATGCATTCACATTTTCATCACCGATCAAAAACGAGTCTAAAGATAATGTGGTCCAGTCTAATTTAAGCAGTTGATACTGGGTCACATTATTGTTGACTCATAAATGTCAATCAGAGAGCACATGCTGGTCAAGTGTGAATGTAGAAAAAACAGAACAATATAAGTTAGCGAAAAAAAAAATCTAAAATATATGTTGACTGCAGACCCAGGTCTTTGGTCTTGGTCTTGGTCTTCTTTCTACTTATTTAATATTCAATAATATTTAATCTACTTTGTAAAATTGGATCGAATGATATGACGGTTTCTTTCTTTTTTCTTTCTTTAAACATAAAGCGTTCCTCGACTTTTCATTACAAGACCATAAGTCATCTTTTGAAAATATTGATTTGATAGGAAAATAGATATATTCATTATATATAGTTTGGTAATTAATTAATTTGCTGCCTAAGGTCCCGTTGGAGATTGCTTTTTTCAGTAAAAAATCTGCTTCACTTTAAAGTTAAGCAATTTAAGGTGTTTGGTAAAAATAAAATATCCCGATTATTTTAAAAGCAGTGACCTTTTGACAGCAGGTTTTAAAAGCAGGCTCTGGGCTGCTTTTCAAAGTTGCTTTCAAAAGAAGTAGAGATGAACCTTTAATGAATTTTTTTAATTCCCAAAATACCATCATTCATTTTAAAAAATGACACCACCTCCACTTCCACATCTAACTCCACCACTTGCATCACCACATTCACTACCTCCACAACCACCGCCACCGCCACCGCCACCCATCACCACCACCGCCACCACCATCATGACTTTTAGCTAAATTCTGAGTTATTTTCCCTCATCCAAACGAAGGGCCAAGGTCTTTGGTCTTGCACAATGCCAAGAAAAAGAAAACGGATTGGTTGGCAAAACAGTCTACTCGCTTATGTTTAAAATATTCATATATAAAAAATTGAAGTATATCATTGGTAGGGATGACAATTTTCCCTGTGGGTATGGGTCTTTGTGGGGATTCGACCCTAATGGGTCGGGTATGAAGGATAAAAAACGGGTATGGGAATGGGTATGGAGAATTTTTTGCGTATAGTGTTTGGGGAGGGGCGGGGATGGTATTTTAATCCCTGACCGAACCCTCCCCGTTTATAATATATATATAAATATGATATTAAAGTGACTGTGCTGAAATTTTTTATATTTTATATTATTATATTATATATTTATTTAATTTATATGAATCTTAAGCCACACTACTTATATATTTAGTTAAGTTCTAGTCAATATGTAAACATTCTTATATTGTCTTATACGTATATATTATATATATATATTCATTATCTTGCCCTAATCCTTTTTTTTTTCTTCAACAAAGTAGTTTTATATTGGTTTTTTCTTTAGTAATGGGGCGGGTCGGGAAACCCATTCCCCAATGAAGGTGGGGATGGGGAATCCCCAATGAAGGTGGGGATGAGGAATCCCCGATATAAATATTGTGGGTATGAAGGCGGGGATGGGGGAAAAAAGCTTAACGAGGATGGGGATGGGGATGGGGATGGGAATGGCATACCCACCCCCGATTCGACCCATTGCCATCCCTAATCATTGGAGTGGTTTTCGTGGATTGTTTGGCAAAACTATCTATATATTTTAGTTATTATTCACAATTACAACAGTTTTATATTAAAATTTACCAAACGGTTTTGACATTGCTTTTTATACTAGCAACACTTTAAAAATATTGTTTACCAAACATGGAGCTGTTTTACTTTATAACTAATTATTTTCAAAACACAGCATAAACAACTTTTTTTAAAAGTAACAGCAATTCCAAACCGGCCCTTAATCCAATGGCCCTTATTAAATAGGACCTCACATGACCTTATTTTTAGATGAGCGGGACTGTTTTATTAAATATGACTTATATTATATTAAATTTTCATCTAAATTCTTTTGAAAAATTGGGTGATAAAATGAAAAATGCATTCACACTTTCATCACTGATTGAAAATGAGTCTAAAGATGATGTGGTCCAATCTAATTTAAGCAGCTGTGATATGTCAATCAGAGAGCACATGCTGGTCAAGTGTGAATGTAGAAAAAACAGAACAATATAAGTTAGGTTAAAAAAAAATCTAAAATATACATTGACTGCAGACCCAGGTCTTTGGTCTTGGTCTTGGTCTTCTTTCTACTTATTTAATATTCAATAATATCTAATAGTTGAGTGAAAACGCAGAGTTTTATTGTTTAAGAGAACTAGAGGAAGGCAAACCGAGAGAAAAGAAGTGAAGTGAGGCAGAGAGCAGAGAAGAAAAGGAGCTGCTGCTGTAGGAGAAGAAATAAAATTCCAGTCGTTTTCTTCTTCATTTCGTGCTGCACAAGGGCGTTGTTCTAGAGACACTATTCTTATTTGCCTCTCTTTTATTCTCTCTTGTATTTGTGAGTGTGAACTTGCCTTCAAATGGTCATTTCTGAAGTCACTCCTTTCTTATTTGCCATAGGCATCTAAGTTGTCTAATTAATATGCCCTCTTCCTTAATTTCGATAAATTCCTATTGGATTGAATGCCTCTTCCCTTCCTCCTAATATTCTCTCTCACTATGTCTAGAGTAAGTCTCCTATTTGCTGCACACATAGCCCTTCTCCTTCTCCTTGTTCCTCCTTCCTTCTGTGCCCTTTGTGGCAATATCAACATAACGAATCCATTTCAATTAAATGGAGACCGTCAAAACTGTAGCTACGGGTACAGCACTTTTGACTACAACACTTTTGAGCTATATTGTGAGGAAAATGTTACAGTAATATGCTTGTATTCGGGAAAGTATTACGTAAAGGCGATCAATTACAGTGACTGGACAATCCGAGTTGTGGATGCTGGTGTTCAGAAGAAAGACAACTACTTCTCCAACCCACTTTACTCTTTAACCTCCTACAACCTTAGTGCTCGTGGAGATCCTTTTTCATCTATTTTTTATAATAGCGACAAAGATATTCTAGAACTCCGACTGTATAGTCTAGCGATACGTGAAGTGTCTATAATTTTTATCAGCTGTGCAAATCCAATGCATTCTCCTCGCCTTGTTGATACAGCTCCATGCATCAACAATTCTGCCAATTCTTCTTTGTCCAGTACTTTAAGAATGTTTTCTTATGTCATGATTGGCTTGAATGGCTCCATAATAAGTCCATTCGATTTGGGGGAGTCCTGCAAAATAACACAAATGGTTGTGGTGTCACCTTCAACATCTACAGATCTGCACCGGAACTTGTCCTGTGAAGGTATATATAATGAAATAGCGCACGGCTTTGAGCTCTCATGGTTTAACGCTTCATGTTCCTTAAAATGTGGAATTGGGGCAAACTGTAGGGCCAACGAGGGTAAAATCGAATGCCCTTCAAAAGGTAAAGTGCATCTGCTAATGATTTCACTTATTCAATAATGCTAGCTAGAGTCAACATATTTGTTCTCTCTCCGCCCAGATGATGTCAGTAATAAGCAGCGCTGTTAAATATCTTCTTCACCGCCCACCAAGCCTTGTTTATTCATTTGACTACTGTTTTTTTTAAAAAGTATATTTTAAGAAAAGAGCGATATTATTATTGCTTGATAGAGGGAATAAGTAACAGTACCAAAAAAAATCGGACCATGTCGTCGGGATTAGGCGAGTTTATCTACACATATAGGCTTGGTCATCAGGTCGTCGGACTAACTGAGTAATCTTACCCACTCAACTGCAAAGCGGGGGCAGGAACCTAACCACTGATAGAGTACCCCATGTCCCCCTAAGATCATGCCCGTAGAAAAATTACATGTTACATTCCTCAAATAAGAGATCACTAATAAACTCTAGAGGTTCCTCGAACCAAGTAACGGTAGAACCCACCCATTTAACTTTAATTCTTCATATTTGGTTAATTTCCTTAGTCGCCAATTTCTCCCTTGATTGTATTTTTGACTTGTATAGGTTACCATTCTTAGTTTCATTGTCTTGTATATCGAGCTTTGCCCTTTTAAATAGACACAGAATCATTACCGAATTATTTCACATTAACATGGTATCAGAGCATGCTCTCTATCCTTGGTTAATCCCGTGAGAAAGATAAGAATGTGATGGATATGAAACTTTACACATTGACAAGATTTTGTTGTCAAATAACATTTCACGCTGTTCTCATGTGTGGAAAGGACATGTAGGCTTTTGCTTCCATCTGTGTACACATTCATATATTACAGCCATCTACTATAGATATATTATGTTAGAGATACTTATGTATCAACTAAGTACGGGAGGCTAGTTTATGGTGTTTTCACTACAAATAATTTGGTAGTCAAAAGGAGACTATGACATTGATTTCTAATATGTATATGTATTATGATCTTTTTGTATGCAAATATGAATCTTATTTTCTTTTGCAATGCAGAACATTTGTACAAGGAGATCTTACGGGGCATACTCGATATAGCAGGCAAAGTAGCCGACTCTCTAATCCAACTTATTACATATAATTCAAATGTTTTGTATACTTAATTGAATTATGAATTAATGATTGAGTTTTTCACTTATGTTCCAGAATACCTGTATGCCTTTGCGCTCACCCACAAGTGCTACAATGTCCGCCTTCAGTGGATGATTCCATTAACCTGTGTAATCTCTTACCTAGGTAATGTGAACTACTTGAAATCAGTTACTGTGTAGCATTTTTCAGTTTTAGCTATTGATAACTGAAGAATAAAAGCATTTTGTTTTTTTT
>NW_018922801.1:91929-112535 GCF_002207925.1 Prunus avium
TATATATATATATATATATATATATATATATATATATATATATATATATATATATATATATATATATATATATATATATATATATATATATATATATATATATATATATATATATATATATATATATATATATATATATATATATATATATATATATATATATATATATATATATATATATATATATATATATATATATATATATATATATATATATATATATATATATATATATATATATATATATATATATATATATATATATATATATATATATATATATATATATATATATATATATATATATATATATATATATATATATATATATATATATATATATATATATATATATATATATATATATATATATATATATATATATATATATATATATATATATATATATATATATATATATATATATATATATATATATATATATATATATATATATATATATATATATATATATATATATATATATATATATATATATATATATATATATATATATATATATATATATATATATATAGTTGAGATTAAACCTGACATAGCAAACCAATATTTTTTCTTTAATTAATATTTATACATTGGGATTAAAATTCTAATACCATATTAATTAAGAATTCATTCTTTCTCATCTCGAATTCAATCAAAGAGCTGAGAACTTGAGAACTTGAGAGATCAATATAGGCAGATAGAAAATGGATTAAAGATAATCTGGCAGTGTGAATTGGGTTGAGGCAAGGCCAGCTTGAAAGGTTGTAAAAGCAGAGGAAGCATAGCCGACAAGGAAGAGTCACACAATCTATGGAGCAAGCAATAAATTTTGAGTTTCCTAACAGAAGCATAGCATATTTTGGTATTGCTTATTTGGGGTGATAAGTGATTTTTTTAAAATTTTGGGAAGCCCAACCCATTTGGTAAACTATGAGAAAATCACTTATTGTTAAAAATTGCTGTGAGAGAAAGCTATTTGGGAAAGCAGCTAATAAAGTGCTTTCATTTTCTGATTATATTGGAATCAGTTTCAAAGAGGCGTTGGATTTAATGATTATGCAGCAATTATTTTTTGATTATACGGGAATCCATACCAACCACACTTCTAACAAAAAGTTTACCAAACGCCAAATTGTGTTCTCTCACAGCAGATTTCTCTCACAGCAAATCTGACAGCAATTATTTTCACAGCACAGCAATGCCAAACTGGCCCAAGTCTCTCGTATAATCTATTAAGATATTATCAATTGTTGAAAAGCTTACCTCCTCAATGTTGCCATCCTCTGTCATAGTGTTGAGAGAAAGCATAGCTTCAATCAGCATAACTTCAAAATCATCTATGTAGAGAGAGAGAGAGAGAGAGAGAGAGAGAGAAGATTAGATTACCAAGAAAAAAAGGATATTACGAAGAAGAGAGATTACGTTTCCAAGAAAAAAAAGGAGAGAGAAAATAAAATTAATGATTGTTTATTATTATTATTATTATTATTTTGAGAATCAGATCATAACAATTGCATTAAGAAACAACCATAACATCATTAGCAAGAATGGAAGACAACCATTCAGGTCCATCCTCCATCCAAACTATAAGGTCCGAAATAGAGAGTGCAAAATGTGCAAGGCTATGAGCCACACGATTACAAGTACGAGGTCGGAACTGACCAAGACAACTATGAAATGAATTTGCCAAAACCCGAATTTCATTTACTAAGACTCCTTCGTAGCCCAAATCTGCATCACGTTGGAAAGCCATCTATATTGCTGCTTGTGCGCCAGATTCTAATTGTATATGTTGCAGTCCCAAGTCCATAGCAAGTTGTAGGCCGAATCTGATTGCAAATAATTCAGTAACATTGGGCATAAACATGCCACCTACTAGTTTGGCTGCTGCTACAATCAACTCTCCACGATCATTTCTAATAACAACTCCCAGACCTCTAACACTATCATTTGTCTTTAAAGCCCCGTCCACATTAATTTTAAAAAACTGTGCAGGAGGCCTCTCCCAATTCACCACCAGGCACCAGGTTACGACCCTTTTGAGTCGAGCATGAATACATATGATTCGCATGATAGAACTCGTCTGCCATCTCCTGCATGGATTGAAAACTTTGCAACGCATTGGGCTTACAGCCTTGAAATAATTGGGCATTTCTTCCATTCCACACATTCCAACAGATATATCCAAAGTGCCTTAATTCCTTATCAGTCAATACGGTCAAGATATAATGGAATAAATTAAGGAAACAACCATGATATTATGATGAGCATGAATCCTGAAGGGTTGAGAATTGCCATACCTCACGAGCGGCAGGACAGTCACATAAAGCGTGTAGTACTGTTTCTGGTGCTTGGTGGCATCGAAACCATATAGGGTTAGAAACTACTCGCTTCAAAGAGAGATTTGCTCGACATGGTAAAATCTCATGCATACATCTCCATAAAAATACTTTGACTTTAGTAGCCACTTGCATCTGCCATAATCTCAGCCAGACATTCTCAAAGTTGTTCTAGACGCACCCACATCTTCATCTTCGCGATCTCGAATTGCGCAAGCCAATATCCACTCCGTACTGTGTAACAACTTGTTTTCTCATAATGCCATACCAACCTGTCCTCATTCTATAATACATATCCCATCGGTATACTGAGCACTGCATCTGCTTCATGTTGCCAGAAGCTAGCATTAACGAGCTCACGATCCCAGTGACCTGAATCCGTGATCAAATCACAAACTCGGGTGTTTAGGGGCAAACGTGGAGGAGTGGTGATTCTTAAAAGATGAGGTAGTGGCACCCATTTGTCGTCATAAACAGAAATTAGCAATCTGTTACCAACGCACCAATGCAGTCCTGCCATTAATAAGTCTCTACCCTACAACAAGGATTTCCATACAAAAGAAGGATACACCCCGACATCCGCATCCAAAACAGAGCCACCAGGGAAATAACGGGCCCTCAAGATGCGCGATGTCAAAGAATTCGGATTCATAAAGACCCTCCAAACCTGTTTAGCTAAGAGAGCTTGGTTAAAATCTTCAATGTTTCGAAAGCCCAAATCGCCAAACTTCTTGGAGCGACATAAAAATTCCCATCTTCTCTAGTGAATTCCTCTCTCCCCATTGCTCTTTCCCCACCAAAACTTTGCCAATATGGAATGAAGCTCTTTGACAACCGACTTAGGCATTCTGAAACAGCTCATAGAATATGTTGGGACAGCTTGAGCCACAGACTTAATTAGAATTTCCTTACCAGTGTTAGATAAGAATTTTTCTTCCACCCTTGGACCTTCCGCTTAACCCGCTCCTGAACTGTAAGGAATAAAGAACGCTGATTCCTCCCAACCACTATTGGCAGCCCAAGGTATCACTCGTGGAAATTCACCACAGGCACTTGCAGTATATTCCTTGCTGCACCAATAATTGCCTCTGTTACATTTGAGCTAAAAGACACCACAGATTTGTCAAGATTTATCTTATGGCCCGAGGCTTCTTCGTAGGTAGCAAAAATCCCTTTAACCTCCTCAAACACTTCCCTTTTGGCCTCTAGGAAAATAAAGGAGTCATTGGCAAAGAAAAGGTGAGACACTGGTGGAGCTTCAGCCGCCACTTTCACGCCTCTGATGTGTCCCAATTGTTCAGCTCGTTGAATGAGGCCTGTAAATCCCTCTGCACAAATTAAAAATAGATATGGGGTTAGAGGGAAGACTTGTCTGATACCTCGATGCGGGATGATATGTCCAAGAGGATTCCCTTGCCAAAGGATCGAGAAGGAGACTGTAGTAATGCAGTCCATGATATGAGTTACCCAACTTTCTGCGAAACCTAACTGTTGCATCATAGCCTCCAGAAAACACCATTCCACTCTATCGTAGGCTTTTGCCATATCCAATTTTAGAGCCATTTTAACACCGTTCCCATTGCGTGGCCCCTTCATATGATGGACCACCTCAAAAGCGGACATGACATTATCAATAATATGTCTACCTGGGACAAAAGTACTATGTGACTCAGAAATTACCTTCGGTAGAACCATCTTCAATCAATTTGCAAAATACTTAGCAATAATCTTATAAAGGACTGTGCACAAACTGATAGGCTGAAAATCCGTGACTCGAGTAGGTTGGGCTATCTTCAGGATCAAAGCGATTAAAGTGTGATTAAAATCACGCACACTACCTTCCCATTTAGAATGCGCAGGCATGCATCACTGACTGAATCACCCACTATATGCCAGTAGCGTTGTAAAATAACGCAGGCATTCCGTCAATTCCAGGGGCCTTGGTTGGGTACATTTGGCCAAGGGCTTGCTCCAACTCCAAACGACTAAAAGGACGTAGAAGGATGTCATTCATATTCGTTGTAACACAAGGAGTTATAGCTGCCAGAACCCATTCCATATCTTGACCACCTGTCTGAGTGAATGGACTATTAAAATAGGTGCAGAACATGGACCCAATGTTATCACTATCTGACTGCCACACATTACTATCATCGAAAAGCCCTCGAATGATATTATTTCGTCCCATGGATTTAGCCTTCTCATGGAAGAATCTAGTATTTCGATCGCCTTTCTTAAGCCAAGTGATGCGAGAACGCTATTGCCACATCGTCTCCTCTGCCTCGAGTAAGTCGTTTATTTTTCTCTCAACTTCTCGTCTGTGAGACACCCACACTTGTTCATACTTCCCATTCTGCAGTTTGCACAATTCAGCATGGGCAATTCGCAAATTCTTGTGAATATTATCAAAGTGTTGACGATTCCATGAGGTCAAAGAGTCAGCACAATGAGCAACACAAGCTGTGACAGTACTATCAGACCCCCTTGTGGACCCCCATTTGTTCAAATTGGAATCTTTGCATGTTCCTCCTTCCTTGTTGCTGAGACAAAGTAGTGGAGACGTTAAGAAGGATAGATTTGTGGTCAGATCCCACAGTGTCTAGATGATGAATCAAAAAATCAGGAAATCGATTAAGTAGATCTGCATTAGCCAAACCTCTATCGAAACGAACCTCTGTTGTGTTATTTTCGTTTCTTCTCCCTGCCCATGTAAAGGGGTAGCCATGAAAACGAAGGGAGATTAACGAGCAATCACGTATTGCATTCTTGAAAGTGTCATTTGTCCAATTGGTGTCTCCCTACAACCCCTTTGCTCTTCCGCTGATAGAACTTCATTGAAATCACCCAATACCAACCACGATCCGTCAACTCCGTGGTGCAATCTTCGCAGCAGCTCCCAATAATGTTTTATATTGTGGACTTCAGGATGGCCATAAAAACATGTGACATGGAAAACATCACCATTTGGCGAATGAACAATAACATCAATATGCCCTATTGAAGATGATAACAAAGTCATACTCCATCCATATTTGCACAACATCATCAGGCCTCCACCCATCCCAACACATTTCACTGCGAAAGCCATATTCATCCCAAGCCTGTATTTCACCCTCTCCATTTGTGTTTCTGTCATACAGGTTTCCATAAGAAAAACCATGTTAGGGGTCTTCTCCCTCAAAAGGAGTTTGAGAGCACGGAATGTTCTAGGGTTCCCAAGCCCTTGAACATTCCAACTTAAAATGATCATTGCTCATGGTGGGCCAGCTCCGTTGATCCCACCATGGTACTGACTTTCATCATGTTTTCTGGAACATCAATTCTTCCTTTCTTGCTTCCACTCGTTGTATTCATCTCAACCTCATGTGTTTTACGCTTGGTCCCCAGTATCACATTGGCTGTTTCCGTAGGAACTGCATGCTCAGCACCCCTTGTTTTCTTTTTCCATTTACCTCCACGCACTAAATTTTTAAGAGGAACAATATCCATATTCATGACAACTCATACCCTCCATCATGTGGATCATTGGTTTCCACTTCAAGATCTTGGATCAATATTGGGCCTTCCTTATAATTGATGCATGTGTCAAAAAATTTTCCTCCACCTTCAGGGAAGGCCAAAGCCTGCCCAGACCCAACTTCCTTTGCCACAACAATATTTTTCCCCTCATTTAACGCTCATTGAATGCCTTCCCCTGATTGTCCCAAAGGTGCTTTGAACTATGTCATAGTCAAGGTGATATTAGACGTTACTTTGGGGAGTTGTTTATTGGGCTCATCATGAGGAAAACCGTTGAGATCATTGGCTTTTACTCCAGCCATAATAGGTGTAACAAAAGTATCCCCCAAAACGTTGTAACTGCTGCCCATCTTTTCCTTCCCCTTCAATTTATTGCGATTAGCCAGCGTATCAATTGCCACGTCAGCCCTATTGTTTTGTGGGCTAAGTGGCTTATCCATACCCTGAAGTTTGCTAGCATTCAGTCGTCCGCCGCCTTGAGCAGTTTCCCATGCCTCCAATCTTTTACGTTGCTGCAACTCCTCATCTTATTTGTGTTTACTCAGCTTTGCAGTAATAGACTTTGTCATCGTGGCTCCTTTTCCTGAATAGTAATCATTCAAGGTACATCTAAACCTACTCCTGATACCCGAGAAAAATACCCGAAGCTCTCTCTCCCTCTCCACTCTCCACTCTCCATATTTTCTTCACACGGCTCCGGCCGCCCGGTTCACACCATACATACAACTCTGTACCCTTTGCTTAATTATTGTTTTCCTACAAACACTCGAACTAACTTAGGCATCGGAGGGCTCTTGGGCAACACCCCCCGGGTGTGGTCTATTTACTCCAATCTTTTTTACAGGAATCGAGAAGGAGAGAGAAGGAAGATTGAAGGTTGAAGGATCCATAAACGAATATTCTCCCGCGAGATTATTTGCACAAACAGTATGTTTAAAAGCTTCACGGTTGAAAGACTCAGTTGTTAACACCTTACCCACCAAAGCAGTTTTCAAACTTTAACGGACTTCATCTTCGTCAGCATCTCCTATTGGCACAACATCTGTTTCTTCTTCAGTGAGAAGAAGAATTTTGTCAAAAGAAGTAATGACTTCCTCCATCTCGTCTCCCCAAGTTACAGAAGAGGATCTCTCAATGGAACAGGAAAAGACAAGATAATTAAGTAGACAAAACCTAGAACAAACTTTAGGGGAAAACCCTAACGGCGGCATAGGGGTGGAGAACTCTCACCTAAGCGTAGGGAGAGATTTGGAAAAAATTGCTGCTTTGTTTTTAATGATTGTAAATATGAATTTTATTTTCTTTTGCAATGCTGAACATTTGTACAAGAAGATCTTACAGTTCATACTCCGGACACTAGGCGAGTGGCCATCAAGATGTTGGATAAGTCCAAAGCTAATGGGCAAGACTTCATCAATGAAGTTGCTACCATTGGAAGGGTTCACCATGTTAACATGGTGCAACACATTGACTTCTGTGTTGAGGGTTCAAAGCATGCTCTCGTATACGACTTCATGCCTAATGGATCTCTTTATAAATACTTATTTTCTCAACAAGGAGTTATCTCCTTGAATTGTGAGAAAATGTTTGAAATTAGACTTGAAGTGGCTCGTGGTATTGAATATCTGCACAGAGGATGTGAAATGCAAATTCTGCACTTTGACATCATACCTCATAACAAATGAAGCCTAGTGACCATCCTTCAATGAATAAAGTTGTTGAGATGCTTGAAGGAGCAATTGGGAGCCTAGAAATGCCTCCAAAGCCTTTCTTGTATCCACAACAAATGCAATAAGTGGTTCCTGGGGACGATTCAAGTACCACAAGTGCATCAACAGTGACAAATTCTACAGAAATCGTTTCGATTGCCCATGCGGATTAAACAATGTAATATATAGCAATCTTGATGTGCAATGGAGATTACATACTGAATTAGCACAATTATACTTTTGTTTTTTGGGTAAAAATTTGGACTTCTGTTATGTTGTATTTGATAGAATATGCAGGTTTTAATTTTAATTTTATTTTTACATATTTGAATTATGAATTTTAGCTTGGAATCCACATAATGTGAGTTTTATTTGATTAATTCCTTATATGAACTCAATGTACATTTTAGCAACTCAGTGTACATTTTATTTAGGGTTAATTACAATTTAGTACCCTGTACTTACACCGTTAAGGCATGTTAGTCCCCGTCTTTTCAATTTTTACAATCGCATACCCTTAGTTTGTAAATTTTTTGCAATGTGGTTCCGCCGTTAGGGTTTCTGTTAGATCTCTCTGTTAACTGCCTACGTGTCATTGTGGGTTCCACATTTTTTAATTTTAAATTGATTAAAATATGAATAAAATATTAAAAATCAAAAAAATCAAAAAATCAAAAAATCAAAAAATTTCTCTCTCTCTCTCTCTCTGCGTTCTCTCTCTGCAACGAACCCAGAAACCCAGCCTGCAATCTCTCTCTCTCTTGCTTTCTCCTCCTTCAAGAATCAAAACCTCTCCTCTCACAGTGAGATTCTTCACCTCCGTCTCTGTCAAAATGCGGCCTTTACAGCCTCTGTAACTCCGGAGACTCTTGCTCCGCTACCTCTCTACCTCTTCTTCATCACCATCTTCTTCTCCAACTATACAAACCCACATTCTGTTTCACTCAAGAAAACCCACCCATTTCCACTATGCCCAACCTGTCATTACCACAACAGCAAGCTCTCACTTTCTCTCTCCTCTTCATTTCTGTGTCTCTAAACCCTTTTCTTCCTCAACCTCACCAGCCCAAGACTCAGATCAATCCCAATTAGCTCAGTTTCTCTCCTCTGAACTCCTCATAGACCCTAGCTCCGATCCTCTCTCTGTCACCCAACGCCTACAATTGAGCTTCTCCCATATCACCCCGACTCCTTCCCTGGTCCAGTCCGTGCTCAATCTGTCCCCTGATGCCGGCCGGGCAGTTATAGGGTTTAACGAGTGGCTCATCTCAAACCCTACTTTTGAGATATATGGGTTATGGGTTATGGGTTCGTGGGGGCTGAGGTCGTGGGTTCTGGGTTCGTGGGGTTTGAAGGGTGGTAGTCATGGGGAATGCAGGGAGAAAGAGAGGGGGGAGGGGGGATGGGTTCTGTGGGTTATGGGGGCTGGGGTTCCGAGCTTTGGTCATGGAGAGAGAGAGAGAGAGAGCAGCTGGATTTCAAGATGGGTTTGTGAATTTTGACCCCAAAATCCCAACTTTAACAGAAAAATGGGACAAAAGCTAAGATGATGAAAGATCCAAATGGTTCAAACAGGTTTCTGACAGCAGAAAGACCAGCCAAGATCGAAGGAAACAATTTATACGAACTCCCCCTTCCCCCCACCCCCAAAAATGTTGTGTTGTTGATTATATTCCTTCTTTTTCTTGCCCTGATTATGCGCTATTGTATATAGCATATGCATACAACCCAGATGAGGATTATGCAGAGGTGCATGCACATTTGGAATCTTTCCTAGAAACTGCAAGATCATTCAATACGATTTACACTAAGGTTTGACCTGCTCTTTCCTTTCATGTACTTTGCCTTTTGACACTCTGTTATCCCTTCAAATGTCATGCTTTTTGCAAGAAATATGTCCTTGGACACACATGATGGAGGTACCCTAGCTCCATGGGTTTCGGCCAGCGTTACCAATCCCTTGTTAGACACATACTGAATGCCTTGTTAAATTATATACCTTTTTGTGTTGGAGGGGAAGGAATATGGGGGTGGGGAAAAATAATTTTCTTTGTTTTGAAGTAGGAGGGAGGGCATAGAAAAGAAAGTGGGCGAGGTACTTTTCCCTTGAGCTGGAAAAGCATTCCTCCTGAGGCCAGGAAAGGATTTCCTCTTTTTTTCCCTGAACTCGAGGGCTGCCTTTGAGAGACATTATATTGTGTTGTGTCTATGTAGCAGTTGGACAGAAATGCTCAACTGTGACACAATTAGTTCAAATTCTTTCAGAAGATTAAACAAGGAACATCCATTCTCCTTATGTTTCCTATCCTCTCATGTTCTTCAACCCAACAGTAGCAAAAAACCTACGCTAAAATCGTCCATTGAATTTTCTCTCCTCCCATTCTCTCTCTCTTTCTCTTCAACATGGTGTTGCTTCCTGATGACCTTTAGTGTGTGTGTTTTTGTGTGTGAGAGTGTGTTGTGTTGGTGCAAGGGGCAAATGGCAAGGGGGTGTAGAGTTTCTAGGTTGAGTGAGGTTACTTTGGTATGGAGTAGCAGTGTGTAGGGGCTTTTTCGTTCCGACAGCTACTGCGGGCTTGGGCTGCTGTAAAGAGCCAAACGTGTGAAATTGCCCCTTATGTCTGAGTTCAAGAATCGGACCTCAAGAATGCTTCGAAAAGGTAGCTGCGCCTTAGAAAGCACCTTGGTTACCTTCACTAACAAAACTAACAATGGCTTACAGATAGATTCTTAGCTTGGCATAAGAAGCTTGTGGCATGGCAGCAAAGCAGTCATGAATTTAGCATTAAAGATAGAGAGAGAGAGAGAGAGAGAGAGAGAGAGAGAGAGAGAGAGCTGTTATTTCCTATGAGAAGCATAGTTTTAAATCAAGGGGGAAGGGATTTCGAGAGGATTAGTTGAGGGGAGAGAGAGAGAGAGGAGAATGGGTGTGTTGAGTAACCTTCCGGCAGCCTGACGAAGGATATGCCAGACTTTGGAATAGCTTGCCAGAAGAGAAAATGGGAGGAGATGGAGGAATAGGGCACGAAATTACATCGCTTCAGGGATGAGAGATAATCTCTGGATGTGGGTTGGTAGGATGAGAGATGATGCTTGCTCTCTTGATGTGGTTGTTTTGGTGGGTAGGAGATGGCCCTTTTTATAGCCGCTGGAAGCTCCCATTTTCCAAGAAACCCTAATGGTTTCTCCCAAATTTTACCAAGTCTCTCCTTTCATTTCTCTTCTCTCCCTTTGACTCATCCCATTTTGTGAAATCTTCCTCTGTCCAAACACACAAAGACAAGATTTTTGGGAGCTCTAAGGCTTTCCCGCAGCTGCTTCAGTAATGCACTCCCATTTTCGGCTACCTGATCACCTTCTTTCCTTCCCTCTTCCATGGCAAGAGCTAGTGGGAGAAAGAAATGGGTAAGGGCGCTAGTTTGAAGGGTGCCTCTTCCTCCTAACAACCTGCGTGCGATAATACCCTCTGGTTCTTTGAGTGTTCTACCTTGATGTTTGTTTTGCCCATGTGCTGGAGCCTCCCAGCAGCTTACATACATGGACATTTTTTAGCTTTTATCGTGGCCCTTGTTTCCAGCTAAGTGCTGGAGGCTGCAGATATTTTCCTTGGTTGCTTGGGCCTTTCTAAGGTGATGGGTTAACCCATTAAGGGAATGGGCTAATTTCCTAGAGTATTGGGCTATTTTCTCTCCTTTTTGCTTACCCACATATTTGGGCTCAAGAAATGGGCTTGAGTTTCGGGGCTCCCAAGCAGCCCAAAACTTCCATTTCTCAGCTCATCAATGGGCCTCATGAAAACTCGTAACCATCCATACCACAACCCGCTCAGCAAGCCCCAGGCATTCGTGTGGCTTGGGCCCACTTAAACTTGTAGCGTGGCATGTTGCTTATTTACTTGGCGTGGCACGTGTGCAAGCGTATATGACGAACTCTTGCGTACCCAAGTTGGGTTTCTTCCCAAGTTAGGTGTTGTACTGGGCTAGAAATATATTTGGACCTAGCCTTGGATTTTTTGGGCCTCAACATTAGCCCCCGTGATTATTGGGGCCATGAATGTGTATTGAAATGGTCCAAATAATCAATTTCTAGCCCAAAATAAATGGCAGTGGCATGGGTTTCAGAACAGCTCAAGGATGACTAGTTAAGTGTCTCTGAAATTACAGCCAGGTTTTTTCTGGGAAGGTTGGAGGGGTCGTGATGGTCCCGCTTAAAATCCAATCCTTCTTAAACACCGAGGGTGTTGCCTTGAAGAACTTTCCTAGATACTGTAATTTTGGAGGTCACTCACTAGAATTACCAAGAGTTGACCTATTTTGTGGCATGACATAGAAGAAAATGCTTAGTGAATTAGCTCAAAATAACTTAGCTTGCATGATTTATTTTCTTGAGTGACTAGAGAGGCTTGATTTTGCATGATCGTGGTTTGCAAGAGTTGCATTGACTTGTGTGTCTGATATTAATTTTGTATGCTTGATATTGGCTCGCACGCTCAGTTTTGACATGTATATTTGGTGTTGGCATGTATGCTTGGTATTTGGCTTGCGTGCTTGGATGCTTGGTATTGGCATGTATGCTTGATGTTGGCATGTATGCTTGGTATTTGGCATTAGCGTGTACGCTTGATTTTGGCTTGTATGCGTAGTATTGACCTGTACACTTGGCTTTGGCTTGTCTGCTTGGATGCTTGGTATTGGCATGTACGCTCGGCTTTGGCTCGTATGCTTGGATGCTTGGTTTTGGCATGTACGCTTGGCTTCGGCTTTTATGCTTGGATGCTTGGTTTTGGCATGTACGCTTGACTTCGGCTTGTATGCTTGGATGCTTGGTTTTGGCTGAAGTAGAATGGTTTAATATAGCTTTTGGGACATTTAGCATGGTGGATGTCATTTGACAGTAGCCAGACATGCTAGTGGATGGTGGGGATCCAATCTTGGAGTTGCGGATGCAATAAGCCTTGATTCACCATTGTGTTTGAGTTTACTGCACAAGCCTCTGAACACTTTGAATTTTGCAGACAAAACCTCAGTGAAGGTGATAGCGTGTGACATGATGGCTAGATACTGGAAGAATGTTTGCAACAAAGCGTATGCTGAGAGGATGTTTGGAATAGGAAAAACACTATACAAAAACATTTAGAGAGGTAATGGGAGGAAAAAGCCCTCAGCTAGCCCTTAGTGTGTTATAGCATTTCTCCATTCAAAAGTACAACAAGGTGTTTTCTACAATATTGTGCTCGAATGGGTTTTTTTGTTTTTTTAAATTTAAAAAAATAGTATTTTTTTTGCTTTTTCAAATGTAAAGTTATCAAATGTGGCAACAACAAAAAAATTGTAAAGTTAAAAAAGACTTATATATGAAAAGCCCAAAAATTTAATTGAGGGAGATAAATGAGATTCAAGTATTATTGGTCTATCTTTCTAACCATTGTCCACATGTTTGTAGGTAAAAATTTTCAAAATCAACATAAGAGAAAACAATTTGTTGCTTTTGAAAATTTTCGCGCATGTGGACGATACTTAAAAAACGTAAAGAATAATACTTGATCTCTTTCAACTTTGAAAAGAGAAATATCATTAGTTTTTCTTTTAGTCATATTTGTACTTTTATTGTTAAGGTGTCCAAGACCATAAAGAAATTTCAAATCCAAAATAAGTAAAATTTCCAAGAGATTTATCCGTATTTCTTAAAGACTTGGAAAGTTTCAATCATACAGCGAAATTGAATAAAAAATATTTCTAAGAAACAACCATCCAAGTGCAGTTTCAGTTTATTTATTACCTTATTCAGTCAAGTACTCAATCATTCTCCTTAAAATATATATACAGTAACACTCAAGTGCTAACCACTTATTGAGTTAATACAACGTTCACTATATGTTTCGCCAAAACTATGAACTTTCGCATCAAATTATTATTATTTTTTACCGAAGCTTCACATGAACTAGGAGAATAATCATTGGTCAACTTTCCTATTTGAAAGAAATGAAACTTGTGCCAATTGATTGATGCATACTATATAGAAGTGGAAAAAAAATCCCAAAAAGATAAACATTGAAAAGGAAGTGCAAGAAGCAAACGAAACCATCACTAAAAAGTAAACATAATAGTTACCACATATTTGACCACCATGGTACATTCGAATAGAAAACAATTCAGGATCACCTACATATTACATGTCGTTATTTTCAGTTAAAATATTACACAAAACACAGTATTCAAACATTACAGAAAAGGCAAAACACAGTATTCAATTATTTTCAATTTAGGATCATTATAGAAAAGGCAAAGTTTCTATTAAACAACCATTTTCACACCCTTCCACCTAACACTTTTGCCTTATTAAAGGCAGACACTTTGGCCTTATTAAAGGCAGACATTGCAAGCACATCCTTACAAACAAAATCTGCAGAAGGACCAACTATATTCGACAAAATCTTTCATACTTCTCCCACTATTCCACACAGATTATAAAACACACCATTCAAAGCACAAGAACCCATACGACCTCTAACCAATTTACCACAGATAACTGAATTCGCAAAAATTTAAAGCAACTTACCATACGAGGGATGCGGAGCGCCTAGAGCCCTGAAATCCCAACTAATTTCTTCTCAGTTCTTCCAAAATCGCAGCGCCTGGATTTCTCTCAGGTCTTAGCTATGGAGTTTTAGGATTTAGGTTAAACTGTGGTTGAGGAAGACTTTTGGGGATTTTTGTTCGAACTCGAGCTTTGCAACGCGTGCCCAAATTGGGCTCGATTTAGCTTTTTTTGTTTTTGTTTTTGGAATTGTTGAAAACCTAAAATACCCTTCAACAGTCGTACGCTGAATGGTCAATCCGCTGGTGAGGTAGGTCCCACGGGTGCCACATTAGCATTTAACGATTGACTGTGTGGTCAACTTAAAGGAAGGATGAAATTGGACGATGTTGAAAACGTAAGGGTGTAAATTGATAAAATTAATACCTTGGAGACCATATTGAGAACCACCCCAAACCTGCAGGGTGTCTTTTGTCCTTACCAGAGTATCGCTTGAGTTCCCAAAGTAGCCTTGAATTATGTTTCTAGATTTTCTTCCAGCATGTGGGACTACAAGCACTAGGAGCCCAAAGTCCAAAGCCCAAAGCCCATTTGGGTGTGCTTCAAAGAAAGAGACCACGACACTTGCAGCTATGGCCATGATGAGATGAGAGAAAAGGGAAGGGGAGGGGAGTGGATAGTGAAGGGGAGAAAGAGAAGCATGAGAAGAAACCAATTTAGTCCTGAATAATTTAGTCAGGTGTGCATCATGTGACCAATTTTGAGAGGAAATGTATTGAAATTGACTTCAAGAACTAATCAATTAAAAAGAAAAAAGTAAGCATCTCAAAATTTTGGGTAACCACAAATATTTGGGTAATGGGAAGAAAAAGCCCTCAGCTAACCCCTTAGTGTGTTACAGCATTTCTTCATTCAAAAGTACAACAAGGTATTTTCTACAATATTGTGCTCGAATGTTTATTTATTTATTTATTTTTATTTTTAAATTTAATTAATTTTTTGTTTTTAAAATGTAAAGTTAAAAAATTTGGCCAAAAAAATAGTAAAGTTAAAAAGGACTTACATGTGAAAAGCCAAAAAATTGAATTGAGGGAGATAAGTGAGATTCAAGTATTATTGATCTATTTTTCTAACTATTGTCCACATGCGGTAGGCGAAAATTTTCAAAATCAACATCAAAAAGAAAAATTTGTTGCTTTGGAAATTTTTCGCGCATGTAGACAATACTTCAAAAAGTAGAGAATAATACTTGGATCTCTTCCAACTTTGAAAAGAGAAATATCATTAGAATCTTCTTTAAATCGATCATATTTGTACTTGTATTATTAAGGTGTTCAAGTTCCACCATTTACAAATTCTATAAAAAATTAAACTTCCTTGTCCAAATACACTGTAAAGAAATTTCAATGCCAAAATTAGTAAAATTTCCAAGAAATTTATTTGTATTTCTTAAAGACTTGGAAAGTTTCAATCATACAACGAAATTGAATAAAAAAAAGTCTAGGAAACAACCATCCAAGTGCAGTTTCAGTTTATTTATTACCTTATTCAATCAAGTACACAATTATTCTCCTTAAAATATATATATACAGTAACTCTCAAGTGCTAACTAATTATTGAACTAATACAACGCTAACTATATGTTTTGCCAAAACTGTGAACTTACTTTCGCATCAACTTTTTTTTCTTTTTTTTTTTTTGCCAACGCTTCACACGAACTAGGAGAATAATCATTGGTCAACTTCCCTAGAAATGAAACTTACGCCAATTGATTGATGCATACTATATAGAAGTGGAAAAAAATCCCAAAAAAACTAAAAATTGAAAAGGAAGTGCAAGAAGCAAACAAAACCATCACATCTTATATATACATAATAACTAAAAAGTAAACAGATTGGAATCAAAATGAGCACCAAGTCAATATGATTGATACAAAGAAATCCGTTTCATAACCCTTTCAATTTTAGTTTTTATTTTTTATTTTTTGTGCAAGAGTATAAAGCAAAATAAGGGGAAAATGGAAATGAGAACGAGAGTGAAGATGAGATTGGAGTATAAACAAACTTTATTTATATAAATTTATTGTGTTTACTGTCCATGGTACACGAAAACACCCTTCATTGCCTCATTCAATTATCATAATAACATTGTGCATTAATTTTTTATTTGTAAGACATAAGAAATTATTGGAAATCCTGTTGAGGACTTTTGACCCCTCAAGGTCTTTGGTCTTGCACAATGCCAAGAAAAAGAAAACGGATTGGTTCGCAAAACAGTCTATTCCTGGATGATTAAAATATTCATATATAAAAATTGATATATTTGGTCTATCATTGGAGTGCTTTTCGTGGATTGGTTGGCAAAACTACCGTTACAACAGTTTTATATTATTTTCAAATTAAAAATATATTTTAGACACTATTTTTTATACTAACAACACTTTAAAAATATTTTTAAAATATTGTTTAGCAAACATGAAGCTGTTTTACTTTACAACTAATTATTTTCAATGCACAGCAGAAACAACTCTTTTTTAAAAATAACACCCAAATTGGCCCTTAATTCAATGGTATGGTTTTTCTGAATCAGAAATCTTTTAGAAGTTTGTATGTTCACTGTGATAATCATAGAACTCGGCTGAACAAATGCTTTCCTGGGCGGTGTTCGAAAAATCAGCCTAGGCGGATAGGCGGTCGTGTCCTTTTTTTAATTTTTTAAAATATAAATAGATTTTTTTTTTCCTGACTTTAAACATTTATTTGGTTAATAAATAGGACCTCACAAGACCTTATTTTTAGATCCTTAAATGAGTGGGACTATTTTATTAAATATGACTTATATATTTTATTCAATTTTCATCTAAATTCTTTTGAAAAATTAGGTGATAAAATGAAAAATCCGTACACACTTTCATCAATCAGAGAGCAGACCCAGGTCAAGTGTGAATGTATAAAAAACAGAGCAATATTGTTAGGAAAAAAAAAAACTCAAGCCTATGTTGACTGTGCAGACCCAGGTCTTGGTCTTCTTTCTCCTTATTTAATATTCAATAATATTTATCGTTGATTAAAATAATTTACTGGGTCTCTACTTTGTAAAAACGGAAACAATAAAAGTAGTCTTTTTTAAAAAATTGATATAATCATTATATATAGTTTGGTAATTAACAAATTCGCCGCCTAACAAAAAATATAATAAATTTTGGAAACTTGTCACTTAAACTTCATTAGCTACGAATGATAGGAAAATAGAAATTAATTTATAATTCTCTATTATCATGTCATACCAATGATTGTGAATGCTTTCGTTTATTTATTATTTGGGGATCAACAATACAGAATTTTCAATATTTTCTCAACAATTACAAAAATTTAATATAAATTTAATATGAAATGCTGGAGTTTGGGGACAGTTACAGCAACTTCGAGGCAAAGTGTGACCCGGTGTGCTTAAGAAAATTCCCCTTCTCTTTTTTTTACTTTGACAAACAAAAACCATTACATTTGATAATGAATACGACAGATATGGATAAGATTTAAGCATTAATATCGTCTACACAGAGTGGGAAAGCAAAGTGGAATGGCAGCATTATGTGCATTTTTTCCTTTGGACTACATGGGTGGGTAAGAAACAATAAAAGGAGAGTTTTATTGCTGAGCAATATAAGAGAACTAGAGGAAGGTAGTGTCCTACCAACGGGCCAAAAACGAGTCTCCTATTTGTTCAAATCATGCTCTAATATTGTCACTACTTTAACCTCATAGGTCCAATCTTTGGGTTGAGTTAGGCCCAATGAATTTCTAGGTGTGAGATTTTAACTTCATAGATTTCGGTGCAATTAGAAGTGAACCACCTATATTTGAACTGTAGATTATTGTTATATTCTCTAACGTGTGACTTACACATTATAGCTTGTATCGAGCCATCTGTACTAACAAGCAGACTGAGAGAAAAAGAAGAGAAATGAGATAGAGAGCATAGAAGAAAAGGAGTTGCTGCTACGTATTGTAGGAGAAGGAATAAAATTCCAGTTGTTTTCTTCTTCATTTTATGCTGCATAAGTGCTTTGACGTAGAGACAAAAATTCTTATTTGTCTCTCTTTAATTATCTCGTATTTGTGTGAGTGTGAATTTGGGTGTATTTGATAAACACCACGTGTGTGCTCTCTTTGAATATATTGGATTGCTCCGTCGTCTCCAAACTAAACGTCGGTGATGAGCACAAAATTAATACAAGTTTTATCCTTAAATTTATATTGGTTAGTATTTTCTTTTGTTTTATATAAATCTATTAAAGTATTTTTATTGTTTCTTTCCAATCTTTGTTTTTATATTTAATGAGTGGTTGTTTGTAGATATTAAGTGTCTTCCACCAATAGCATGTTGAGGAAAAGAAGTAAGTAATGTGTTGCAAGAAGAAAGTAAAGGATGAGAAGAAATATGTGCAGCCAAAGCCAAGGAAATTTGCTCGAGACAACTTGTGCAGCAGCAAATGCAATTGAAGATAAAACAAATGAAAAGAAGAAGCAATCAATTGCATGAATATACTCTAGGACATGCATGCAAAGCTTCCATCATTGAAGAAATAAAGAAAGAATGAATAAACAATGAAGGAGAAGTTCAAATTGACTACTTGCAACCAATGAATGCAAAGAAGAATGATGATCCTTGAGTTGTTATCTAGCTACAATTTGAGGAAAGTTGCTGCAGTTTTTATGAGAAGATACAATAGATGAGCAAGTGGAGCAATTGATAAGAAGACTCAAAGATCTTTGTGAAAACCAAAGTCAAGGAACTAGGCCAAGATTAAGGAATATATTGGAAAATGATGGGTACTTATTTGAAATGATAAAAGCTTGGAGTAAAGAAGCAAGTGGAGAGTGGTGTGGAGAAATTCAAGAGTGATACCCGACAATGAGAAGAAGGAAAGTATGGAAATGCATGACAAAGTGTTCAAGTGGAAGAAAGTTTTGAAGAATTTAGATAAGGAGTCATCATCACAATGAATTAATTAAAGAAAGCAACTTGGCAATTGGTTTGATGGCAAGTGCAAGACATATTAAATTCATGAATATTGCTCCCATCCTCCTATAAATAGATGGAGCTACGGCATTGTAAAACGACACCAAGCTCCACATTCTTGAGCTTTTTCTCTTTTCCCTCCATATTTCTAAGTCTTAAATTCTGTTTTTAGTTTTATTTTATTATGGGGAACTAACTCCCTAGCTAGGGCTAGGGAGAAAACTTTTAATATAAGTGTGTAATTTTTATTAGTTTGATCCAAACTTAAGCTTTAATGTGAATTTGTACTTTTTTGTTCAAATGGAATTTGTAGTTTTCTTTTTAATTAATTGATGAATGTTTGATAATCTATTTCATGGGTTCAATCATGTTTTTCCCATAGTGTAGTAAAAACTTTCATGCTTTTAAAAGAGAAGAGAATTACTAAAGATTAATAGAATTTTGATGAAGATTATTTTTTGATAGTTTGTTGCCAATGGTACAAGTTATGCTTAGAATACTTCTAAAGGAAATTAAAAAGAGCTTTAATTATTTTGAACAACTACAATGGAAAATATTTTGTGGATCAAATTATTAAGAGTTGCATGCTTATGTTAAAAGTAGAAACCTAATGCCTTAGTGTTTTAATCAATTAAATTTTCTCTAAATCAAAACTTGCATAAATCTACTTTTCAATCATAATTGTTCTTTTTCAGCTCTGCTATCTTTACACCGCTCTCTGTGGATACGACACTCGGACTTCCGAGCTACACTACTATACGATACTATCTCCTTTGATTTTTGTAAAAGTGGTACGAACAAATTGTTAAGGTTTAGAAGTTTTGTTTTGTTTTTTTTTATTATTTTATTTCACCCAAAAATTAAAAAAAATTAATTAAAAAATAAAAATGGTGTTATCTCTAGATTTTTATGCTTACTATCATCAAATCAGATTTAACACTCATGAATGATTTTTACGATTGGAAACATATTATTAAATTTTAAACCCATAATTTTAGTTTTTTTTTCACTTATTTCTATTTAGTGGATAATTCATGAGTTATACTTTGAACTCTCACATGCACATCAACACTTTAGTGAGAATGAAAGAAAAAATCAATTATAGTTAACTTTGTTGTTTTAAGTAGAGTTAGAAGACATTGCTCTTGATTGACCTTGGCGTAAAAAAACAAATAAGTAAATAAATAAAATAATAATAATGATGTTAATTTATCCAGAGTTTTACTTAGTAACCGGGCCTCTTGCCTAAACAGCAGCGAGTGTTCGCGTCAAACGGTAAAGTTTTGGGGTAAATACATTTTGTGACTAGTTTAGTTCTGTAGCCTTTTTAACTCGAGTTAATAAGCCCTTAGGGGTGTTTCTACACCTAATGCCTTAAAACCTTTGGTTTGAGAGTCGTTGGCCTAAATCTCGATACATGGGTTAATTAGAAAGCTTAATGGAACTAAACATTGCACAGTCACAATCCAAAAAA
>NW_018922801.1:147008-165024 GCF_002207925.1 Prunus avium
GTATGCATCATTGGTTCGTATTCTTGCTACTTCCTGATTTTCATCTTTTCATTATATTTTGGCAGGCTTCTCGGAGAGCTGAAAAGAAGCGTACGCAACAGAGCGAAGCCCGAAGGATCAATTGTAGAGGCTTGGGTTCAATATGAGGCGCTGACTTTCTGTGGAATGTATTTAAAAGATGTGGACACGGCTTTCAATCGACCTCAGCGCAATAATGACGGAGGTGTGAGAAATGAGCAACTTTCTGTTTTTTCTCAAAGCGCACGATCCTTTGGAGATCTTGTACAAGGGGAGTCATTTTCCAGGAAAGATATGGAGGTAGCTCATTGGTTCGTATTGAACAATTGTGATGAGATAATGGCATACTTAGATGAGCATGAAGAGATGATGAAGCGAGAACATCCATCACATTTGTATTCCAAGAAACACCGTGAATTATTTCCAAAATGGTTCTTGCAATATGTAAGTTATAAGTATTTTGTAATTGACCTATATATTGTAGTATTTGAAATTGTCAAACTAACATTTCCATGCTATTGAATTTTTTTTTAATAATATTAGGTGACCAAGTTGAAATCAGAGAATTCCCCCACTTACAGTGAAGAGTTATATAACTTAGCATTCGGCCCACTTCGGGCTGAATTGTTCTCGGGTTGCCATGTTAACGGCGTCAAGTTTTTGGTGAGTGCACGAGATGACAAGTTGTGTACGCAAAACAGAGGTCTCCATGTTCCAGGTGGAGGCGAAAGTACAGACATTGATTTCTATGGCAAACTCACCACTGTCGTGCAATTGCTTTACAAAGACCGATACCAAGTGATCATGTTTAAGTGTCGATGGTTTGATACGAACCAAAATAGGCAGGGAAGTATTAAAATCGATCATGGGTTATTATCTGTGAACATGAGCAGAACTTGGTATGATGACGACCCTTACATTTTGGCAACCATGGCAAAACAGATTGTCTATCTAGATGACCCTAAAGCAGGGAGCGGGTGGAAAGTTGTTCAGCAGATGGGTCAGAGGAATGTGTATGCTATACCAGAACTAGACCCATCTGACAACGACGTCGACGTTGCTGACCAACGTTTCGAATCTTCCATGGAACATGATGCACAAACACTTCGAGATACAATTGTCGTACAGGAACCTTTTCAGCTTGAAGGAGTGTCTCCAAGAGAAATACCGATTCAGTCAATTACAATTGACCTCGGTTATCTTCCGCGATACGATCCAACCGTGGGCCCGAACAATGATGATGATGTACTTGAGGAGGAGGAGGAGGAGGGGGAGGAGGAGGAAGAGGAGGAGGATGATTGGGAGACCGACAGTGATCATAGCGACGAAAACGAAGATTATTATAGTTCAGATGATGAATAATGTAAAATATTTGCGACTTGCCATGTAAAACATATTAAATGATTATCCAAACCTTAAATATTTGTTTGAATATTGTTCGAATATTTGTGGAATGTATATCCAAACCTTAAATATATGTGGGGAACTTTGTAACGTGTTTGCAACGTTTTTCGTTTCTTTTATTGAATTCTGTTCATTTTCATAACTGTTTTTGACTTTTGGTCCGCGTTACGTTCTTTGTTTTTCTGTGCTGAATCCAACCGTATAAATAACATGAAATTTGGACATATGGTTAAGAAGTTATGGATTCAAAACTGAACAGATGTTATAAGTGGTAATCAGCCAATTACAATCTGTCAAAAAACGACCGGTCGTCTACACACCGGTCGTTGACTTTGCGAGACGAACTTTTGGTCCGCATCGCACAATCACACTTTGCGGGCCGAAAATATTGGTCGCGCATAATAAGGTTGGAAGTTAAAAAAAAATTAGAATATGTGGAAAAACGACCGGTCGTCGAAACTAAACGACCGGTCTTTAAATTTGCGCGACGTACATCAATTGTTGTCGTCAATCAATTTTGAGTCGTCGCGAAATCATACTTTGGGGGACGGATATTGTCGTCGCGCAATATTAGGTTGGAAGTTAAAAAAAAATTAGAATCTGTGCAAAAACGACCGGTCGTCTACACTAAACTACCGGTCGTTAAATTCGCGCGACAAAATTAAATAGTTCGCGTTGCACAATCATACTTGGAGGGACGGATATATTCGTCGCGCAAAATAGGTTGGAAGTGAAAAAGAGAAATTACAATCTGTGAAAAAACGACCGGTCGTCTACGCTGGACGACCGGTCTTTACATTTGCGCGATGAAATTAAATAGTTCGTGTCGCACAATCATACTTGGAGGGACGGACATATACGTCGCGCAAAATAGGTTGGAAGTGAAAAAGAGCAATTACAATCTGTGAAAAAACGACTGGTCGTCTACGCTGGACGACCGGTCTTTACATTTGCGCGACGGATAATATTTTATTGTGTCGCACAATCATTCTTTGCGGGACAGACATCGTTGTCGCGCAAAAGCAAATATGTGATAATAATGTTAAAAATCATCTTTGCGCGATGAGTACGATTTGTTGGTCGCGCATTGTTCCAAATATTACAAAAATTTACGAATTAGATAAATCATCTTTGCTCGACGAACATGAATATACGTCGCGCAAACCTTCAGAGACGAACAAGGAGCTCATTCGTCGCCCAAACCAAGTTTTTAAATTTTATTTATATGGCATGATAGTTAAGAAATTATACGAACTATCCATTAGTGTAAATAATTTTAAATGAAGATCAACTTCAGTAATTGTATTCATATACAGTAAAGGGGTGCACCCATAGAACATCTTGAACATCGGAGTTAAAATACCCGTTCAATCGTGATTTTTCATATATATCCGTCGAAAATTGTGGTCCCGTTATGTCATCTAGGACTGTATATTTTTTCCAATTTTTTTAAAGTACGATCTCAACGTTTAAAGAAATAGGTTTGACGGTTGGATCGTTGAAAATAGTTATGTAGAATGCATATGTAGCCAATTACTATATATTCACAAACATTAAGAGTTGTTGATGTACTTTTGTTAAATATAACATAAGATGTTGTGGTATCCACTAGTGTAAATATTTTTCAATGAAGATCAAATTCAGTAATTGTATTTATATACGGTAAAGGAGTGCATCCGTAAAATATCATCAAAATCGGAGTTAAAATAACCGTTAAATCGTGATTTTTTGTTTATAACCGTTGAAAATTTTGGTCCGGTAACATCATCTATGAATGTATATTTTTTTCAATTTTTGGCGTGTACGATCTCTAAGTATAAACAAACAAGTTTGACGGTTGGATCGGTGAAACTAGTATTGTAGAATGCGTAGCCCCATTAAAACAATATACTCACTAACATTTCCATGCTTTGTTGCGCGACGAATAAGATTATTTCCGTCGCGCAATAGTTCTACGCGCGACGTATGAAGTTATTTCCGTCGCGCAATGTAAGTAAGGATTTCTGGGTTTAGGGTTTAAGGTTTAGGGTTTAGGGTGTAGGGTTTATCTTTGCGCGATGTGTTGAAAAAAATGTCGTTGCGCAAGTTGCCCAAATTTTTGGCGGAGTTTATCCCTCGAATTAAAAATTCTTTGCGCGACAGGTTAGACTTATTTCCTTCGCGCAATGTAAGTAAGGGTTTCTGGACCATGTTTCAGGGTTTAGGGTTTACCTTTGCGCGACGTTGTAAAAAATGTCGTCGCGCAAGTCGCCCAAATTTTTGGCGGAGTGCGATATTTATCCGTCGTGCAAAGTGCGATATTTATCTTTGCGCGACATTTTACATCTTTCTTCGCGCAAGTTGGCGAAGCTTTTATGAAAAAAACGCGCATTTCTGTTCGTCTTCAACCTCTCTCAGCCCCTCTGTCTCTCTCTCCTCGAACCCTAAAATCCGTCGAACCCTCAAATCTCTCAGCCACTCTCTCTCTCACGTTCAACCTCTCAGCCCCTCTATCTCTCTCTCCTTCGAACCCATTGATCTCTCACCCGGTCTCTCTCCTTCGCACCCCCAAATCTCTCACCCAGTCTCTATCGCAAGCTCTCAGCCCCGCCCCTCATCCTTCTCAGCCGCTCTCTCCTCCGTCCCCACTCATCCCTCTCTCCTCCGTCTCCACTCATCCCTCTCAGTCCCTCTATCCTCCATCCCCACTCATTCCTCTCTGTCCCTGTCTCCTCCGTCCGCTCTCAGTCACTCGCTCCTCCATCAGACGACGGCCCTTCGATTTCTCTCTCGCTCTCCACCGTCGAAACCCATACGGTAAAAGTCCCGACTCTAGCCCCGATTTATAATTACAAGTTTTTGGATTTTTTTTTTTCTGAAAGTTGTGGATTAAAATATATGTTAGGATTAAATTCTGAAATCTGCTGTTTGAATTTGTATATTTATTTTGTAAGTGTTTACATTACTTAGTCTGGTGGTTGGTTAGGATTGCTCCGTTTCAATTTCCTTTTTGTATTGGATTTGCATTTGTGATTTCAGATTTTATTGGAAATGTTGAAATAGTGTTGGATTTGTGATTTTGTATTTGGTTTGGTTTCAGATTTTAAATTTGATTGGAGCACAATTTTATGTTTTCTGTTTTTTGTATTTTGATTGCTTTTCGTAATTTTCTGTTTTTTGTATTTGGATTGCTTTTCAGATTTAATATATGTGCAACTAACCAAATTAGATGTTCATTTTGTTGAGATGAATATTTGTTTCTGTTTTTTATTTATTTATATATATATGTTTTTGTTTTGTTTGCAAACAATGTGCATATGTTATTTTTAATATATATCTGTTTTTGTTTTGTTTGCTTTAAAACAATGTGCATCTGTTTATTATTAATTTTTTTATAAGAATACATGTTTCTGTGTATTTGTATGCTAAATATTGAATTTTCTGTTGATTAGTTGTTAAGGTTGTTTTTTTAAAAAATAAACAAACATTTTAAGGCAAGGATGTTTTAATTTTAAGACCTTATCAGTTGTGCAGATGTCGAACCTTATCAGACGTCGTAAGACGGTGACGAGTCCTCATAGTTTGCCTCCCCCGATTGCGACGTCAGCTGTCACTGCTCCAGCACAGTTGAACGAGATCCCATCAGTTCCGAACGTCTCCCATGCACAGGCGTCATCAGAGTCCTCAGTTGCGCAGCCTGTTAGCGCCAGGCGGATCAACTACAATTTAGAGAATCTCAACGACGATTTGTTCGAGTACATCGATAGACTGTTTGCGGATAGGTACAAGCAGTGGAAGAGCGACCTGCACCACCATTTTCAGGCATACGATGATCCGCAGGTTGCTCTTCTGGAGGGTTGCCCGAAGGAGCTTGAGGGGCGGGAGGATAGTTGGGAGTGGCTCTGTGGTCATTTTCAGGGGGCAGATTATGTGGTATTTTTTTTATACTAAGTTCAAAATTCTGTTTTCATTTCATTTTCAACTAAAACATTTTATTTTTTGTATAACAGAAGATGGCCAAAGCAAATAAGGGCAATAGGGCGAAGAAGACTCTTCTCCACCATTCAGGTGCCAGGCCCTTCTCCTATAGGATGGAGGCGCGGCGGTAGGTAATAATTGTATAATTTTTATTTACTTTTTAATGTATTTAATATTAATTTGTTTTTTTTGTACTAACAATTTTTTTTCTCTTGTTCAATTAGGAGGGGTCCAAATTCCCAGAGATTGATGTCTTTGGCGACGTTTATGTTCGACCTGGGAATGAGTTGGCGGAGTCCATTCATGTAAGTAGTCTTTAATTATAATTATTCTCTTACACGTTCAAGTTTCAACTTTATTATATGAATGTTTTAATTAATATTTTATGTTATGTTAAATAGATGACCATGATTGAGAAGAGCCAGTTGGTTCTTCAGGAGTCCGCCTCTCAGCTTCCTCCCGATACGCCGCTCGAGTCCGTGGCTCCTCCACCAGATGCAGGGTTTCATATCTTGACGGAGGCTTTGGAGCAGACTCTCGGGAGGAGGCCAGGGACATATTGTTGAGGGATGGGGAATGCCCGGCGGCGGGAACCTAGATCCCGTTCATCGTCCCAGTCAAACAGTGCTATGACAGCAATGATGGCCCAATTTGAAGCCCGGATGTCCCAGATGGACCAGCTTCAAGCCCGGGTGGCCCAGATGGCCGAGCTTGAAGCAAAGGTGGCCCAGATGGGCGAGCTTGAAGCCCGGATGTCCCAGATGGATTCGTTCTTACAGTCCCTCGCCCAGTCCGGCATTCCTGTACCGTCTTTTGTTCCTTCATCCACCTCTGAGCCCATCCAACCCGAGCATGGCCATCAAACCTCTGCCCCTGTCGACAATGTCCAGATCGGAGACCAAGTAGATTATCAAACAATGTTTGATTAGTTTTCTATTTTCTTTATGACATTTGAAACATTTTTCTTGTATTTGACTCTATATTATGTTATAACAAAAACTTTCTCTTAATTACATTTTTTTTATTGTCATTTCATTTAATTATAAAAATAAATAAACCAAACAAAAATTTCCCCAAAAAGAAAAAATTAATAATTTAATTACTCTTTTGCGCGACGAATATATGCCGTGATGTCGTCGCGCAAAATTTTCCACAGGAAAATACAAACCATTATAATTTAAATGGAGAAACAATATATTTACGTTTGCGCGACGAAAAATGTCGTCCCCTAAAGGCAACGCGACGACGAGAATTTTGTCGCTCTATATTTGCGCGACAAATGGCATTGTCGCACAGGGTTTGTGCGACAATCTATTCTTCGTCGCGCATAAAACTACGCGACGAAAGTTCATCGTCGCGCCAGGTTTGTGCGACAGTTATTTTTCGACGCGCATAAAGCTGAGCGACGACCCTTATGCTGCCTCTCAAATGTCTGTGCGACGATGGTAATTCGTCGCACCAGCTTTGCGCGACAATTTTTTTTTCGTCGCGCAGAAAGGTGCGCGACAATTATTATGCCGCCTCTCAAATGTCTGTGCGACGACGGAAAATCGTTGCACAGTTTTGAGCGACGAACACATAATCGTCGCGCAAAATGTTTGCGCGACGAAGTGTAGCAGTCCCAGAATTGTTGGTGCAACGAGCTTGTTGCGCGACGAAATGAGCAATGGTCTGTCGCGCAAGGGCTTTCTTTACGGATTTCGCGCGACTGAGTTTGCGCGACGGTGATTTCGTCGCGCTGTTATTCGAGCGACTACTTTGTACTTTGCGCGACAAATTTGTCTTCGTCGCGCAAACAGTGAAATTTAGTAGTGTATAGTGCATCTGTTAATGATTTCACTTATTCAATAATGCTAGCTAGAGTCAACATATTTGTTCTCTCTCCTCCAGATGATGTCAGTAATATGCAGCGCTGTTAAATATCTTCTTCACCACCCACCAAGCCTTATTTATTCATTTGACCACTGTTTTTTTTTTTTTTGGAGAAAAGAGGGATAGTATTATTGATTGATGGAGGGAATAAGTAACAGTACCAAAAAAATAAGACCATGTCGTCGGACTAACTGAGTAGTCTTACCCGTTCAACCGCAAAGCGGGGGCAGGAACCAAACCACTAATAGAGTATCCCATGTAGAAAAATTACATGTTACATTCCTCAAATAGGAGGTCACTAATAAAGTCTGGAGGTTCCTCAAACAAAGTAATGGTAGAACATTCCTCAAATAAGAGGTCACTAATAAAGTCTGGAGGTTCCTTGAACAAAGTAATGGTAGAACCCACCCATTTAATTTTAATTCTTCATATTTGGTTAATTTCCTTAGTTGTCAATTTCTCCCTTGATTGTATTTTTGAGTTTTAGAGGTTACCATTCTTAGTTTCATTGTCTTGTATATCGAGCTTTGCCATTTTAAATAAACACAGAATCATGACCGAATTATTCTGCATTAACATGGTATCAGAGCATGCTCTCTATCTTGGTTAATCCCGTGAGAAAGATAAGAATGTGATGGATATGAAACTTTACACATTGACAAGATTTTGTAGTCAAATAACATTTCATGCTGTTTTCATGTGTAGAGATTGCAGTCATCTACTATAGATATATTATGTTAGAGATACTGATCAAAGGAATAGGAAGAGAGTTTTTATCAACCAAGTACGGGAGGCTAGTTTATGGTGTTTTCACTACAAATAATTTGGCGGTCAAAAGGAGACTATGACATATTGATTTCTAATATATACAAAATATGAAGATCTAATTTTCTTTTGCAATGCAGAACATTTGCACAAGAAGATCTTACAGTTCATACGCTCTATACCAGGCAAAGTATGGGAGATCTTACAGTTCATATACTATGCAACAGGCAAAGTAGCTGACTCTCTAATCCAACTTACATATAATTCAAAGTATACTTAATTGAATTATGAATTTATGATCGAGTTTTTCACTTGTGTCGCAGAATGGGTATCCCAGTTATATGTATTTGCGCTCACCAACAAGTGCTACAGTGATGTCCCCCTTTATCTGCTTCCATTAAGCTGTGTAATCTCTTACCTAGGTAATGTGAACTGCTTGAAATCAGTTACTGTGTAGCATTTTGCAGTTTTAGCTATTGGTAACTGAAGAATAAAAGCATTTTGGTTTTTTTATTTTCAATATTTGGTTTTTAAGTTAAAGAGATAGAGAGACAAAATGGGAAAGAAAGGAGGAGAGAGACAATATTTGGTTTTTTTTATTTTCAATGTTTGGTTTTTAAGTCCACTTTTTGTGAACTGAGCAGGAATATTGCACACAGTCATATGTGTGTTTGGCTTTCCCTGTGCAACTGCATTAATAATATACAAATGGAAAAGGAGGCACTTGTCAATGCATGACAATATAGAGGACTTTTTGCAGAACAATAAGCTCGTGCCAGTAAGGTACTCTTACTCAAACATAAAAAAGATGGCCAAAGGCTTCAAGGAAAAATTGGGTGAAGGAGGCTATGGCTCTGTATACAAGGCAAAGCTTCGTAGCGGTCACCTTGTTGCCATCAAGATGTTGGGTAAGTCCAAAGCTAATGGGCAAGACTTCATCAATGAAGTTGCAACCATTGGAAGGATTCACCATGTTAACGTGGTGCAACTAATTGGCTTTTGTGTTGAGGGTTCAAAGCGTGCTCTCGTATACGATTTCATGCCTAATGGATCTCTTGATAAATACTTATTTTCTCAACAAGGAGTTATCTCTTTGAATTGTGAGAAAATGTTTGAAATTGCGCTTGGAGTGGCTCGTGGTATTGAATATCTGCACAGAGGATGTGAAATGCAAATTCTGCACTTTGACATCAAACCTCATAACATTCTTCTTGACGAGAATTTTCTTCCCAAGGTGTCTGATTTTGGATTAGCAAGGCAATGCCCGCTCGATAATAGCATTGTATCTTTGACGGCAGCAAGAGGAACTATCGGATACATAGCACCAGAATGCTATAGTTTCGGAATGCTATTGATGGAAATGGCTGGCAGAAGAAAGAATTTAAATGCAACCATAGAGAAGTCAAGCCAAATATACTTTCCAACATGGGTTTTTGACCAATTGAGTGAAGGAAAGGACATAAAAGTTGGAGACGCCACAGAGGAGGAAGAGAAGATCATAAAGAAGATGATCATTGTGGCATTGTGGTGCATACAAATGAAGCCTAGTGACCGTCCTTCTATGAATAAAGTAGTTGAGATGCTTGAAGGAGAAATTGAGAGCCTTGAAATGCCTCCAAAGCCTTTTTTGTATCCACAACAAATGCCAGAAGTGGTTCCTGGGGACAATTCAAGTACCACAAGTGCATCAACAGTTACAAATTCTACAGAAATCGTTTTGATTGCTGATGCGAATCAAACAATGTAATATATAGCAATCTTGATGTGCAAGGGAGATTACGTAATGAATAAGCACAATTAGACTTCTGTTTGCTGCCTTTGTTTACTACATTTGGAAGGAAATAAATTGTAGGATTTTCAAACGCTTCTTGCCCCCTTGTTGTAACACTCAAATTGTAGGATTTTCAGTAATTGCAAAATTCTATTAGGTATGATGTGCTCTATAGAGTGTTTAAAACCTCCTAACTCCTATCTTGTTGCAGATTGGAAGATCCCTATGAGCTAATTGCTATTAGGGTTTGTTGTATTGTTAGCTTGGGATTGTCTTCAATTGGTAGGACTACCCCTGTAGGTATTTGCACTAAGGGATTTGCCCTCCTTTTTGTTAATACGTTCATTTAATTACAAAAAGAATAAATAAAAAAACAAGTCCATTTATTCTATCAAGTGCTTTCACAATTCTACACTCAAAGAAAACACTTTGAAGCTAGAATTACATTTAGATATGTGCAAGTAGCAGCTTCCCCAAGATATTGCAAATGGGGCAGCTGATTCACAATGGAATTCATACAAATATTTTCTTACCCCCTACACCACTAAAGTTTGTCCACCTTCCCATCAAGCTAATTCGAACTACAATAGTATATGTATAATCTAAAATGAAAAAGTTACAAGGTCAAATCAAATTGTATTCATGCCTTCAAACACATTCATGAGAAACATGATAGAAGTAGCTCCCCTTTGCTGAAGGTCTGTCAGCTTAAGGATCTTCAAGTTCTTCATCCTTATCTTCTGCCCAAACATTCAAAATCAATTGATCCCTGCAAAATAGGAAACTTAATTGGAGGCTCACAGAATTCATTAGAAATCTACTTGCTAAAAGAGAACCCTCATTTAATTTGAACAAAGATGTAACAAAATAATTAATGTTATTCTACATAATGGAATTAGCTCAGATTTTAAAGGAAACAGAAATTTCACAAAGCAGCATTTGTGCAATAGTTCAATCACCTGAGTTGTGTACTTAATCTTTCGGTGGGAACTCATATTGGTAAGATATTTCAATCTCCTGAGATGTGTACTTAAATCTTTTCAACGAAGAGGATGACGATGGCATCTCAAGCAGAGTCTCATTTCGTTAGTGCATGACAGATCAAAGCCATGATAACCGCAATGGATTGACTGCTTACCCTTAAGTCAAAGTGGGAATCGGATGCACTGCATGCACTGCATCTGCATCTACTCCGCCATGCACTGCATCTGCATCTACTACTATGAGCAACTGGCATAAGAAGTTGACCAGAAGCATTATTTCTGATGAAAAAACAGCTTGCAACATTTTGGTCTCTTGCTAAGTTATTATCTATTGTATATAAGAAAGATATATATGGATAAGATTTTGCATTATACCGTCTGCGCGCACACACACATTTATATATGGATTTTTAGCCGTTTTGCCGCCTCAACTATAAGGCAATTAGAACTTACCCCCCTGAATTATTTCGTCTGCCAATTTAGTCCTTCTATTTGTTTAAAATAGTCAATATGGGACCTGTCATTAGATTTCTAGATATTTCATCCATATTTCCGTCTAAATGGATGCATGAGTTGCTTGTGCTTTGATGGTAATGTGGATGAAATCCTCAGAAAACTAATGACAGGTCCCATATGGGCTATTTTAAAAGAATACAAGGACGAAATCAGCAGACGAAATAATTCAAGGGGAGTAAGTTCGAATTGCCTTATAGTTTAGGGGGCAAACGACACTTACCCTTTATATATATATGATTGTATTTGACCCGCGGACTGGTTCAATTACATTACCAAAACTTTTCTTTTTCTAATCTACGATAGAGAGAAAATTTGAACTTGAGACCTCTTTTAACATTGAAAATATAAATATCAATAAGCTGACAACTAGTTGGTAAAATGCCTTCACTATTTTCATTAAGGATTAATGCTGAATTTTTTCTGTTTTGGGTTGCTTTCGGTTGACTAATCAGCTTATCGCTTGCCATTAATAAGGGCTCCAAAATCCAAATGGCCATGTCTGAAGTCACTTCTTTCTTATTTGCCATAGACACAGAACCTAACACTACTACAAAAAACACTTTGCGCGACGAAATAATTTTGTTGCGCAAAGTACAATTTCGTCGCGCAAACTTTGCGTGATGAAATTTTGGTCACGCAAGTTCTGTCGCACAAAGATCGTGAAGAAAGCTTTTGCGCGACGAAAAATATTTTTTGTTGCACATAGACACTTTGCGCGACGAACCATAACAATTTTGCGCGACGAATACTAACGTCGCTCAAAGCTACTTTGCGCGACGAAAATTAACCACTTTGCGCGACGAATTCTAACAACTTTGCGCGACGAATAATAACAACTTTGCGCGACGAATACTAATCACTTTGCGCGACGAATACTAGGTACTTTGCGCGATGAAACTTTGAGCAACGAAATTTAACGTCGTGCAAATATACTTTGCGCGACGAATCCTAATGTCGAGCAAAGCTTTGCGCGACGAAATATTCAATTTTAAAAAAATTTTGTTTTTAAAATTTTTTAATTAAAATAAACTAGTTTAATAGTTTGTGCGACGAAATATTTTGTCAAGCAAGGTTTTTGACATTTTGTTTTATTATTTCTCTTATATCAATTTCATTATATTAATTTTTTCAAATTTTACTTTTTAAATTTAATTTAATTGTATGATTTTATTTTTTTACTTACTTTAATTTAAATTGACATATTCAAAATAAAATTACATATGAAAAATAGTGGTCAAATTATCCAATATATATAATATTTAAAATGTACACATAAATTAACAAAGTACAATAATAATATCTACAAGCCTATTGTGGTGGTAGTGGCGGAGGATATGTTTCGATAGCGTCCAAATCCACAACTTTAGCCGTCAAAATCTCGACGATTCCCTACAAAAAAAACAAAAATATTGTCAAATAACAAAAAAATAACAAAAAATTGGCATAAACTCAAAACTAACTCCAAAAACACATATTAATGAAAAAAAATTTAAAGTTTGGAGAGAATATACCTTTTGGCAAGATTTTGAGTGAGTGAGAATGAGAGGGAGAAGTGAGTGTGAGAGAATTAGAGAAGATAGTGAGTGAGAGTGAGAAATGATGGAAAGAGAGATAAGAGAGTGAGTGAGAGTGAGAGATAGTGAAGAGAGAGATGAGAGATTAAGTGAGAGGAGTGAGTGTGAGAGAAAGGGTAGGATTTGGGGAGAAGGAAAGAGAGAGGAGAGGTAAGAGTAGAAGACATTGAGAAAATGGTGGAGGTGTTATTTTGGTTTTAAAAACCGTATCACTTTGCGCGACGAAACAATATATTGGTCGCGCAAAGTCTTAAAAAAAATTTGAGAAAAAAATTCCATTTTTGGTGCGCGCCCAAATTTTTAGGGTTTTGCGCGACAAATTTGTGGTCGCACATAGTTTTGCGCGACCAAAATATTCCCACGTCCGACGAACTACTATATATTCGTCCCGCAAAGTCGTAAATTTTTTTAAAAATAAATTCCCATTTTTGGTACCCGCCCAAATTTTTAAGGTATACTTTGCGCGACGAACCACTATGTATTGGTCCCGCAAAGTCGTAATTTTTTTTTTTTTAAATTCCCATTTTTGGTACCCGCCAAATTTTTAGAGTATACTTTGCGCGACGAACTACAATATATTGGTCCCGCAAAGTCGTAAATTTTTTATTTTTTTTAAATTCCCATTTTTGGTACCCGCCAAATTTTTAGAGTATACTTTGCGCGACGAAATACTATATATTGGTCCCGCAAAGTCGTAAAAAAATTTAAAAATAAATTCGCATTTTTTGTACCCTCCCAAATTTTTTAGGGTATACTTTGCGCGACGAAGGGTTATATATTGGTCCCGCAAAGTCGTAATTTTTTTTATTTTTAAATTCCCATTTTTGGTACCCGCCAAATTTTTAGAATACACTTTGGGCGACGAAGTTCAATATATTCGTCTCTCGTAAATATATATATAATTTTTTTAAATTCCCATTTTTGGTACTATTCAATTTCTTAAGTGTTATACGCACAAATTTAAAGCTACTCAACAATCCAACCGTCAAACTTGTTTGTTTATACTTCAAGATCATATACGCCAAAATTCAGAAAAAATAAACATTAAGAGATCAATTAATGGGACAAAACATTTCGACGGTTATAAAAGAAAAATAAGATTTAACGGTTATTTCAACTCTGATTTTGATGATTTTTTACAGCTACACTCCTTGACCCAATATGAATACAATGATTGCATTTGATCGTCAATTTAAAATATTTACACTAGTAGATACCACAAAATCTTATGTTATATTTAATAAAAGTATAAATAAACTCTTAATTGTGAGTGAATATATTGTTTTGATGGAATACGCATTCTACGAAACTAGTTTCAACGATCCAACCGTCAAACTTGTTTGTTTACACTTCGAGATCATATACGCCAAAAATCGGAAAAAATAAACATTCAGAGATTAAGAAATAGGACAAAACTTTTCGACAGTTATAAACGAAAAATCATGATTTAACGGTTATTTCAACTCTGATTTTGATGATTTTTTACAGCTACACTCCTTGACCCTATATGAATACAGTGAACCAATTCGATCGTCAATTTAAAATATTTACACTAGTGGATACCACAAATCTTATGTTATATTTAACAAAAGTATAAATAAACTCTTAATTGTTAGTGAATATATTGTTTTAATGGCATATGTATTCTATGAAACTAGTTTCAAAGATCCAACCGTCAAATTTGTTTGGTTATACTTCGAGATCGTATACCCCAAAAATCGGAAAAAATAAACATTCAGAGATCACGTAATGGGACAAAACTTTTCGATGGTTATAAACGAAAAATCACGATTTAACGGTTATTTCAACTATTAACGGTTATTTTAACTCCGATTTTGATGATTTTTTACAGCTACACTCCTTGACCTTATATGAATAGAATGACCCAATTTGATCTTCAATTTAAAATATTTATACTATGGATACCTCAAAATCTTATGTTGTATTTAACAAAAGTATAAATAAACTCTTAATTGTTAGTGAATATATTGTTTTGATAGCATATGTATTCTATGAAACTAGTTTCAAAGATCCAACCGTCAAATTTTTTTGTTTATACTTCGAGATCATATACGCCAAAAATCGGGAAAAATAAACATTCAGAGATCAAGTAATAGGACAAAACTTTTCGACGGTTATAAACCAAAAATCACGATTTAACGGTTATTTCAATTTCGATTTTGATGATTTTATACAACTACACTCCTTGACCCTATATGAATGCAATGAACCAATTCAATCGTCAATTTAAAATATATATTTTATAACAAAAACTCAATCCGAACTACAAAAATATATTTTTCTAACAAAATAATTTTTTTAATTTTGTAATTTTTTAATAGACTTTGCGAGACGAAGATTATTTTTTCGTCGGGCAAAGTCATCCAAAATTTTTTAAAAATAATATTTTATTTTATTTATTTTTGTAAAGACTTTGCGAGACGAAAACTATTGTTTCGTCGCGCAAAGTCATCCAAAAAATATATATTTTATTTTATTTTAATTTATTTTTTTATAGACTTTGCGAGACGAAGATTATTATTTCGTCGCGCAAAGTCATCCAAAAAATTTTAAAAATAATTTTTTATTTGATTTATTTTTGTAAAGACATTGCGAGACGAAAATTATTGTTTCGTTGCGCAAAGTCTTCCAAAATTTTTTAAAATTAATTAATTTTTTTAAAGACTTTGCGAGACGAACCAGACTTCGTTGCGCAAAACTTTGTGCACCGAATCCCTCTCTTTCGTCGCGCAAAGTCATGCAAAGATTTGTAAAAATAATTTTTTATTTAATTTATTTTTTAAAAGACTTTAGGAGACGAAACACACTTCGTCGCGCAAGACTTTGTGCACTGAATTTTATTGTTTCGTCGCGCAAAGTTGCTTTTTGCGACGATGATTTGTCGTCACGCAAAGTGACTTTGTGCGACAATTTGTGTTTCGTTGCGCAAAATTTAATCGCGTAAGTGAGCGACGAAGTTCAATTTTCGTCGCGCAAAGTTTGGTCGCGCAAGGGTTTTTTTTTACTAGTGTAAGTTGTCTAATTAATATGTCCTCTTCCTTAATTTCGATAAATTCCTATTAGATTGAATGCCTTTTTCCCTTCCTCCTAATATTTTCTCTCGCCATGTCTAGAGGAAGTCTCGTATTTGTTGCACACATAGCCCTTCTTCTTCCTGTTCCTCCTATCTTCTGTTTCCAAACATCCACCGTTGAAGATAGTACCCTTTTTTGTGCCAATATAAACATAAAGTCTCCATTTCACTTAAAAGAAGGCCCTCAAAACTGTAGCCGCAACGCTTTTGAGCTATATTGTGAGAAAAATGTTACAATAATATGCTTGTATCGGTTAAAGTATTACGTAAAGGAGATCAATTACAGTGACTGGACAATCCGAGTTGTGGATGCTGGTGTTCAGAAGAAAGAAAACTACATCTCCAACCCACTTTACTCTTTAACCTCCTACAACCATACTGATGATGGAGATCCTTTTTTCCCTGGTCTTTATTATAGTTACAAATATATTCAAGAACGTAGTCTAGCGATACGTGAAGTGCCTATAATTTTTATCAGTTGAGCAAATCCAATGCATTCTCCTAGCTGTTTTGATACAGCTCCATGCCTCAACAAGAGCATGTTGCGTTGTATTCTAGCATTCTTTTAGCTTTCCTTGCCAACTTTGTAATAGGACATGTAATGTATTTCCCAAGCTCAAGGTTATTAGACTAGGTTAAATTGTTATCTAGTTGTTCTCCTGTGGCTTTGATCATCAATGGGTCAACATAATCAAGGGATGCCAAAGGTAATTTCTGCATTACATTATTGCTTTAGGTTATGACTAGTCATCTTTTGTGCTTAATGAGTTCTGCCAGCTCATTTTGTTTTCCATGTGGGTCCTAACGTATTTTGTCTTAGTCTCTAATATTCTTCTACTGCCATCCGTATGTTTCAGACCTAGGAATTTTGGGTAAATGGTCCCTTCATTCCTTTTGGAGCCATCACTTTAGGAAAGGTGTTTTTGAGAGGTTATGAGTTTTTCCTCCTTTGCTCTCCTTTCCTTTGGAGTGATTTCTCCATCTTTTCATAAATGAGTTTTTCAAATTGATTTTGAAAACTACTTTGAAAGATAAAATCTACATCTAGCTAAATCAAACACATTCTCATATAGAACTAGGTCAAATTCTAGATTGATTTCTTCAAGAATATGGTTTCTTTAAGAAATTGATTATTTCATTTTGAATCCAAATTTCTTGTTCTTGTTTGGAGTTGAGCTGTGTGAGCTGGTGCCATGGGATGAACAAGCTGAGGAGGAAGCTGCCATTGCCATGAAGAACTAGCTGCAAGCTTTGCTAAGTTTGGAAAAAAAGATTGTATGGTGGAGGTATACCTCATTTTCTAAATAGATCTAGGTTTCCTTGAGCTTGCTTATGATTTCTTTGTAAGAATCTTCTTTGCTTAGTGGATTGCCTGATCGGATGATGACTCCCAATTTTTCCCAATGGTGGGTTTCTAGGTGAACAATTTTCTGGGTTTGGTGTTCATGTTTTTCTGGTGTTGTGTTTTTGCTGTTAACTAGTCATGATCTGAATGTTGCTATATATTTGATCTTGATGTAGTCACACACACTACTCACCTTAGTTGTTGCTAGCACAGGGGATGCCTTGATTGACGGGTCCTTTTGAGTGCCTAGGATGTCACAAGTGATCTTCTAGGCTTGCAGGTATTGGCTGTTTCATCTGTGTGTGTAATTGTTGCTAGTTTATGACTAATAGTTGACTAGTCATATTGATCTCAAGTTAAGATTTGTGTAGTTTGTAAGTGTTTAAAGTAACAAATTTACCCCTTTTCACCTAAGCACCAATTTCATTCTTCCAATTCTTCTTCGTCCAATACTTTAAGAATGTTTTCTTATGTCATAATTGGCTTGAATGGCTGATCGGTTCATAATTGTATATCATTTTGTACCCTTCTAGCTTATGATTTGGTTATGTTTTTGAGTTAAACTTGTGCTTTTAATCCTTTTTGTGTTTATCTTTCAGCTTTAGGTAACAATGATGGCTTTGGATAGGAAATGATGCAATCCATGCATGTTAAAGCCTGATTTGGATAAAGGGAAGAAGTGCTTAAAGACAAACTCATTTTGGCTACAGCCCCCTG